>VDFB02027715.1:0-30360 GCA_007258455.2 Sequoia sempervirens | reverse complement strand
TCTCTAGCACTTTTTCACTACATAACTTCGCACAATAAAATCGCTCTTATATATCCGCAACATGGAATTACATCAACAACTTTGTCGACCAAAATAAAATATAAAACATATACACAATGTTAGCCCAAATTTACAAGTAAATTTTCAATGTGAATCAAACACTGTCGGCCACAACATAATGAAGACATAAAAAATATCCTTTAGTGTGCCAAACATTCAAATTTTAATCTCCAAGGATCCACAATATGTTACAACCACCATGTTAGCCAAGAACATAAGAACCCAAACACAAAAGAGAAAAATCACCAACCATGAGCATGCCAATCAATGTGAACATACAAAAAACATAGAGCATGATCTAGAAGCATCCACAACAACTGAAATTACTAGAATCACATCAACTTCAATCAAGAACACTAGTTGAAGCCATAGAAAAAATGTCAGAAGACAACTATTCATAACATGATTAAATATTCACTTGGAGCTCTAAAAATTTTGGTGGATAAACTAGATACACTTAGCAATAAACCCTTTAGTCCACAATGACTTATCATCAACATACTGAGCAAGACACCTTCATGACCTTCACTATTCAATTGTCAACCTGCAACTCATTCTTTAACAATTTTCTCAATATCCACAACATATACAACCTAAAATACATCAATGCTAATAGTATTGACATCAATGACAACCACATATCATCAGCACAACCACAACATCCACGAAAGTTTGCATTATTGAATAGTGAGATAGAAGAAGAGGTGTGCATTGAGCAACCAAAATGTTTTTAGTTGTTAGATAATCACGATATCTTCAACAAGTCAAAGAATGAATTACATGGGATCAAACAATCTCCTAGATCTTGGTATGCAAGATTGGACAAGTACTTATTCACCAAAGATTCAAAAAGGGTACCAAAGATAGCAACCTTTACTTCAATGTTGAGAGAGTTCAAATCTATATTGTGGTTATATATATTGATGGCATAATAGTTGGAGGAAATGAAGGAATTTGTAAGAAGTTTCTAGAGGAGACGAAAAATGATTTTGAGATGTCAATGCTCAAGGAGATTAATTTCTTCTTAGGCTAAAAATTATTCATAATAGTTGGAGGAAATGAAAGAATTTGTAAGAAGTTTGTAGAGGAGATGAAAAATGGGTTTGATATGTCAATGCTTAGGGAGATGATTTTTTTCTTAGGGATATGTCAAGTACTAGTAAAAGGTATACTCATTTCACAATTGAATCATGTAAAGGAAATGTTGAAGAATTTTGGAATGGAGGATTCTAAACTAGTATGTACTCCCATGGTTATTGGTTGTAAGTTGAGAAAAAATGATGAATATTCTAACAAAAAATAGAGAAAGTATGGATCAATTATTAGTGGACTATTGTATCTAACTACAACTAGACCTTATAAAATGTATGTAGTATGTCTTGTGGAAATATTTCTAGAAGACACTAGAGAATCATATGTGGCAACATTAAAAATATTTTGAAGCACTTGAAAAGAACTCCAAACTATGGTTTATGGTATTCTAAGGATATTGATTTCTCTTTGAGTTATTATACAAATTTAGATTGGGAAGGTTATATGGATGATAGAATAAGTACAAGTGGAGGGGCTATTTTCCTTGGAAGAAAATTAGTTTCTTGGTTAATTAAGAAACAAGATTCAGTGTTATTATCTACTATAAAGGCAAAGTATATTAGTGCAACATCTTGATGCACACAAGTGTTACAAATGATGAAGACATTTAAAGACATCAAGGTCTCATATGATGAGCCTATTTATATCTTATGTGATAATACAAGTGTTATCAAAATTTCAAGAAATTTGGTAATGCATTCAAGGAAAAAGCATATCTCTATCTGATATCATTTTCTAAGAGAGAAATTTGTAGAGAATGAAGTGAAGTTGGAGCATGTGACTACAAAGGATCAAGTGGAAAATATTTTCACAAAGTTTCTTCTAAAAGATACATTTGAGTATGGGTATGTGCAAGTTAATGGTGGGCCAAAAAGTGTCAATGAGGAAAAAAACACGTCTTTCATCGACAAAAAAAATGCGAAAACATGTTGACTTTTTTAGGCTTGAGTGTCACCATACCTAACACCAAACCTATTTTTACAAATTGGATATCTGGATATCCGATTTGTAAAAAGCATATATTAAAAAATTCTATTGCTTTTTTGAAGTCATTCGGCTGAGAAGAACCCGCGGGCGCACAGTGCATCCATTCTTCGTGTAATGGATATCCGATATAGGCTAAATTCGATTTGGAAAGGTAAGTTTTTTTATTTTTATCTGATTTGATTCAATTTTGATTTAAATTTGAATAATTTCATATGGTTTTTTGTTGATTTTTTTTTAAAATAGGGTTTTTGATTGAGTTTTTGTGAAAAAATTGAGTTTAGAATATATTTTGATAAAAAAAATGAATGTTTTTCATGGATTTTTTTTCACAATAGGGTTTTTGATTGAATTTTTATGAAAAAATTGAATTGAGAATGGATTTTGATAAAAAAAATGAATGTTTTTTGTGGATTTTTTTTCAAAATAGGGTTTTTGATTGAATTTTTATGAAACAATTGAGTTCAAAATAGATTTTGATAAAAAAATGAATGTTTTTAATGGATTTTGATTTAAAAATAGTGTTTCATTTATATTGTATAATTTTAGATTAATTATTTTTTAACTTTAATCAGGCATTATGGCTGCGAAGAATGAAAATGAACAAATTCCACTAGTTGAAAATGAAAATCCACCAGCTGAGAATCAAAATGCAGAAATTCCAAATGCTCCACCACCTCCACAACCATCAATTGAACAGTTAATTCATGAAAAATTGGAGCAATTGAGGGGAATTTGTGATGTTTATAGGAAAATCCCTCGATTATCCCATATGTCAACCACATTGATAGGAATAATTACAAATGTAGAAACCCTCTCAACCCAACATAATGCATTTCATTCGTGGCGAGAAACCATGAGGCAATATTATGCATGTGGGAATGTTCCTATGGTGATGATGTGAAAGATTCTCAAATAACAAAAGCCCAAATAGCCTCTTTATTAACCCCAACACCGGTTTGCCGCTTAATGTTAACAAGCCAAATTTTTTATAAAATGGTGCACAATATAGGGCATAGTAGATAATTTTGGGATCGTTGGTGTAACGCATTTTTGATAAACCACCCAACAATAATCTTGATGTACCTTTTTAATTTATTAAAAAATTATATGTTGAGTTTTTGTTAGTGCATCATGTCAATTACTTTGACATTAAACCCTTCCAGGGCGTTGGTAGAGGTATGCCTCAGGATAGGCCAGGGGCAGCTAGAGTAGTTAGGCACCCACATGTTCCCTGTCCTCCCCTTCCTCTGCCACTTCCAGTACAACATTCAGATATTATGGAGGATGTAACCACACAAAATATCCAGGCCATTCACTCTTTGAGTGGTCTTTTGGTTTCCCCATGCTTCAAGAGTCACCAATACCGGGTGTGATCTTGGCGATGGATCCGTTAAGTTGCCGCGATCATCCTTCCTCGGGTCCACATATTTGCAATACGTGCCAGCAAATATGTTTGGGTACTATTGTACAGCCCCCTAAGCATCCATTAGACACTTCTGATTATGACATCCAGGATGTGGAGATTATAGCAGATCACATGTAGGGGAGTGGAGCACACCCTATAGAGTCCTCTACTGCTAGAGAGGTGGACATTGGAGTAGTTACATAGGTAACATTTAAGGTGTAAATCCATAACTTGCATTTTTTAAAAAATGAATATTAATAAGAGATCGTATCAAGTACTAATATTTATTTACATGGTCTATTTAACAAGCACGTCTAAGGAGGAGCTCACATAGGTGACTATTAAAATTTTTAGGCCATTTCATTTGGCCTCGACATGCACACAGTATGTATTTTCTCACTCACTCATTTACATTTTTTTACTATATATTTGCTTGTCATTTGAATTATCAATAATGAAATTATATATTAACTTATATGTTTATCTTACTCTCTGCTTGTAGCAAACACCTAGTGCGAGTGAGGTGTGATGCTCTCTAGACTATGGAGGCATAGTATTGGATAAGGGAAAGGTAATTGAACTCAAATTTGATTGAATTAAAATTTATAAGATCTTTTATTGATTATGCATACATTGACATAGATTCATAGTTTTATATGTACTTGTCATTTTTATGTACAGGCGGTTGTGAGCTATACATCATTTTTTATAAGTGCCACAACACCCGAAGGAGTAGATATTTGAATGCCTAAAGGAGGAGGTGTTGAAACACCTCAAGGAGGAGGTGTTGAGACACTCCCAAACCAGATACAAAAAGATCAACCGCATAGGTTATTTTATTTTGTGTCGGTAAATATGTTCTTATTAATAATTTATGCTAACTTGGATCACTTCATAGATTGATCGCTACAAAGTTATTTCATTAGTTCTTTTAAGGTATATTCTAGACTCCCAACCCTTCAAAAGACATATATTTTGTGTAATCAAGATTTCAATTTTAGAGTCTCACTATAATTCAATGTATTGATTTTATGTTAATTATTCAATTTTAAATTATATAGTATAACTAATCTCAATTGTGGTTTGAATTTTCTTGTGTAGCTACCTTCAAAGCCAAAGAGTGCTTCAAAGAGGCTCCATTTTGATGATCCACCAATAGTTTAGGATGAGATATACATTTTGGCATGTAAATTTTGAATAGATATACCGATATGGCATATACCACATATTGTAAAACTTTGTTTGAGTTGGCGTTGATGCCATTTTTGTATATAGACATACACTTGATTATTGGATAATTTGATATATATAGAAGTTGACAATCGAAATTTAGTTTCCTCCTCATGTGCATGATTAAACTCTTTGAAGCAATGGTTAAATATCAATGTACAATAAAGAAGGCAAGAATGGTTAAATATTATGTAGCTTATATTCATATTGTTGATTACATTACATTGCACATCTTTCAAACTCAAAGCATTATTTCCACATTGCATAAGTAACAACTAGATACTATTATTAACCCCCACAACTACTTGATTTCTTCATTGTCAACTTTCCCATGCCTTAGTAATTCTAGGTCCATTTTTGTAACCATCGCTTTTTTATATAACATAAATTCACCTTTTTCAAAAAATTAATATGGCTAGACTCCCATATGAATACTAATAATATATCATATGACCATTCTTCATATACTTATTGGAAATTTGTGTCTTCTTAGATTAGCCAAAAGTTGTTGCCTAACTACCTCTGCCTTCATCAATGTTCCATATTTTAATCATTCCATCCCAAGATGTTGTGTCCATTTGTTGACTAGAAGATTCAATTATTTGTAGGCATGAAATGAAATCATCATGCACTTTGACCTAGAAATTTAGGAAAAGAATACTATTAAAAGTTGTGAGCTCTATGAAAAATAGATGTTTATTTGACTGCAACACCATCTAAATATGGATTCTTTTAGAAAATAAAAAGCAAGACATAACTTTTAAACAAATAATTTAATCACAATGTATTTTTCACAAAGAAAATTTGTATTTATAAACCACTTCTCCATAATGGCTAGTATAGAAAATAATTGCATTGGTAGAAAAAAACTCCAAAACATTTCTGATTTCCTTGATTAATTGAATCTTAAGTAGAATCCCCACAATAATTATGTTTTACATAAACCGATAGGAAAACAACATTGCTTAGAAAGTGCATCTCTAATATTTTATGTTCCTTGTACAATAATTTAAATACAGTTGAAGAAGTTATATGAAAATATAGCTTCTTAAATTCTTCTTTAATTTGACGGTTAGTTTTGATAGTGAGTAATTTATTTCATAGATGGATTTTAGCTTTTGCTTGATTGTTGTGCATTGTACTTTCTTCTATAAATAAAATGAGACATGCTAATGCACATTTTCACTATAATTTCTCTATTTTCTTCCTCAACATATATCTCTCTTTGGCTTTGATACAACCCTGTTAGGGCCTGTCCTAATCACATTTAGCCCAAATCAAAAAGAAAATTTCATGCATTACTTCTCCCTACACTAGCAGACCCTGGTTAGAGGTTTTATTTGATATTGTCAACAGACATACATCTGGTTGTCTGAATAAGTGGGGGAATTACAATCCTCCCAATCAAGAGGTCATGACTTTTCAGAACTGATTAAAGCAATTCAAGACTTATGTCATAGGATGAGAACACTTGACTAGATGCAAGCAGTGTAAAGTTGCAAAGTGGTGCAACTTTCACTCCGCAGCTCGTACAACCAAGCAAACTTTTCCAACATGTCCAGATGGGTACGTTTACGCTAGGGATGGTCCTCTCTTGCACCCAAATACGTCGAATCACTCTGAGCTACATTGGACCCGCGATTTCCTTAAGAGTTCAAAGTGCTAAAGGTAGCAATCTTTGAAGGTCTATTTCGAGACCATGATGCTTACGTGACTCCACCTTATATTCACAGTGCGATCGCGGTTAGACCCTTCATCTACAAAACCTCTCTTTTGCTATCTCTCGTGAGGTGTTTTCCGTAGGATGACTTTTAGTGGAGGGAAAGTTGCTGATGCAAGCAAGGTAAAGTTGTAAAGTGGTGCAACTTCTACTCCACGTACCGTATGACTAAAATGGACTGCTCCAACACATCCCATCGGGTAATGCTTCACGCAGGGATGGTCCTTCTCAGACCCAAATACGCCAATCACCTAAGTAAGCTACATTGACCGGCGATTTCAAGAGTCCAAAGTGCTAAAAGGCAGCAATCTTTGAAGGCCTATTTCGTGAGACCGTGGATGCTGCGCATGCACTCTCCGCCTAAGGTTATGGGATCGTTGCATCCATCTGCCGTCCTCGCTTTGCTATCTCGGCGAATTTTTCCATGGTGACAACTTCTTCAAAGGGAGAAAAAGTTGTCGTGATAATAGCAAAGGTAAAGTTGCAGTGGTGCAACTTTCTACCCGCTAAAATTGCATCTAACAAACGAACTATTCCAACACATTCGGATGGGTACGTTTACAGTAAGGATGGTCCTCTCTTGCACCCAAATACACCGAATCACTATGAGCTACATTGGACTGATGATTTCCCTTAAGAGTCCAAAGTGCTAAAAGGCAGCAATCTTTGAAGGTCTATTTCTTGGAGACCATGATGCTTAAAAACTCTTCGTCTAAGGCTATGGGATCGCATTGGGACCATCTACAAAAACCTCTCTTGGTTTTTGCTATCTCGGAGGCGTTTTCCTGTGGTGATGACTTTTCAGTGGAGGGAAAAGTTGCTAGATGCAAGCAGTGTAAAGTTGCAAAGTGGTGCAACTTTCACTCCATAGCTCGTACGACGAAACGAACTATTCCAACACGTCTAGATGGGTACATTTATGCTAGGTATGGTCCTCTCTTGCACCCAAATACGCCGAATCACTCTGAGCTACATTAGACCGATGATTTTCCAAGAGTCCAAAGTAGTCTATTTCTCAGAGACTGTGATGCTTACAGAATCTTCGTCTGAGGCTATGGGATACTGTTAGGACCATCTACAAAAACCTCTCTTGATTTTTGCTATCTCGAAGGCGTTTTCCTGTGGTGATGACTTTTCAGTGGAGGGAAACGTTGTCAGATGCAAGTAGTGTAAAGTTGCAAAGTGGTGCAACTTTCACTCCGTAGCTCGTACAACCAAATTGTCTGTTCCAAAACATCTGGATGGGTAAGTTTACACTAGGGATGGTCCTCTCTTGCACCCAAATACGCCGAATCACTCTGAGCTACATTGGACCGGCGATTTCCCTTAAGAGTCCAAATTGCTAAAAGGCAGGAATCTTTGAAGGTCAATTTCTCAGAGACCATGATGTTTACAGACTCTCTGTCAAAGGCTATGGGATTTTTTTGGGACCATCTACAAAAACCTCTCTCATTCTTTGCTATCTTGGAGGCATTTTCCTATGGTGATGACTTTTCAGTGGAGGGAAAAGTTGCCAAATGCAAGCAGTGCAAAGTTGCAAAGTGGTGCAACTTTCACTCCATAGCTAGTACAACCAAACGAACTGTTCCAACATGTCCGGATGGGTACGTTTACGCTAGGGATGGTCCTCTCTTGCACCCAAATATGTTGAATCACTCTGAGCTACATTGGACCGGCGATTTCCCTTAAGAGTCCAAAGTGCTAAAAGGAAGCAATCTTTGAAGGTCTATTTCTCAGAGACCGTGATGCTTAAAAACTCTCCATCTGAAGCTATGGGATTGTGTTGGGACCATCTACAAAAACCTTTCTTGGTTTTTGCTATCTCAGAGGCATTTTCCTGTGGTGATGACTTTTCAGTGGAGGGAAAAGTTGCCAGATGCAAGTAGTGTAAAATTGCAAAGTGGTGCAACTTTCACTCCGTAGCTCGTACGACCAAACGAGTTGTTCCAACACGTCTGGATGGGTACGTTTACGCTAGAGATGGTCCTCTCTTGCACCCAAATACACTGAATCACTCCGAGCTACATTGGACTGACGATTTCCCTTAAGAGTCCAAAGTGCTAAAAGGAAGCAATCTTTGAAGGTCTATTTCTTGAAGACTGTGATGCTTACACATTTCCCTCTTTAACCCCCTTAAACCCTTGTAATAGTGAGAAACTAGTTTTTGTCCAATTACTCCACAATTTTCCAAAACACCAGATGAACACATGACTAATTCAAACACCCATATCCAAGTTACACAACATATATGAGAAACAACATAGACTCCTTTGGACTAGCGTTGACTTCCTATACATTCACCCTTGAATAGGCTACTCAATTAGCCCAAAAATGAAAAGCAACATACCTTCAAACACCACACAAACCTCTAAAACCTTGGGGCAGCAAATAAATTTCCAACAAAACAAAGATTCCACAATTGGATTCCATTTGTACGGACCTGTAACTGTCAAGTTAAAAAACCCTTGTTTTTAGTGTAATTCTTGAGGGTTTATTGGATGTAGCACTTCCCCAACCTTTCAGAATTTTCCACCACCTTAGAAACATTTATTTAGGCCCAAATATGCTTAGAAAACAAAGAAACTTCTAGTATCTCAAATATTTTTGCAAACCCTAGGGTAAATACTCTATTTTGAAGTGAAAAAAACCACCATTTTTGGACCTTTAACTCTTCATTTTATTTCAAAACCCAATTCTCCACGCCTTTCACTCTTGATAGTTTAAAACCACTAACCCCCCCAACGTGTAATTATGATAGCACTCAATATAGCCCTCCACCATGAACATATCAACTCAGTAGGAACCCATAACATTATGGAAAGATGATCCACTTCTCCCAATGTAACTCCCAAGCATTACATTATGGAAAGATGATCCACTTCTCCCAATGTATCAATGAGGTACAAGGATGTATAAAATCCAATCAATCAAACACAATCAACCTAACATAATTAAGGGTTGATAGGGGTATTGGATAATTAAGGGCTTATAAGGGTATGAATGTTTATCTTTGCATCTACTCTTGAATATCTAGGGACTTGGTGGTATTTAGAAATTTGTTACTCATTTTTTATTAGATTGAATCAAAATGTATCACTATTAATTGCTCCAATGCTATAAGATAAATGAATTTTTTCATGATTATAATGAATATATTGTATGTTATTAATGCTAGCGTATATCATCAAATTATGCCAAACATGTGTTTAGTCAACTCAAAGTGGGTGAATGACACCACTTAGCGAAAAGTTTCAATTTTGAATTTGAAAATGAAAGGGAATAGGTTTGTGACTATGAGGTCACCCTTGTGAATTAAAGAATTGGGTTTGAGGAGAAAAATTTGCAAGCCACTATAATTTATTATATATAAATGGGAAATATTACAAAACCTAGTCAAACGAGCATACTGATAGGAAAGAACCAGGAAGAAAACCTTTGTTTGTAGCTCAATTAAGTACAAAAATAGACCCCTTTACAAAACGTATGAGTTTCCAAAATACATGCCCCTTTACATTTTAAACATACCCTTTATACAATGCCAGACATTTGACCCATATTTCAAAAAACATCACTGGGTATAGATTATGCCCATACACAATTATGACCATTTTACATTGTTTCCAATTTGAGAATTCAAATTTTACAAAATTTTCCTATTAGAGGCATTCAGGGCAAGTCTTCAACAACAATAGTATGTTCATGTTCTACATTGACAAGCACCTGTACAAACCATCAAGGTAGCTTAGAATAACCAATCTATATTATTCTAAATGACACAAAATATGATGAGATGGTAATGCAAACTATAAAAGATGCTTAGAATAACCAATCTATATTGTTGTAATCTGTTGCATACCTCTTTGAAAGGATCAAAGTTGGCTATTGTTGTAGCAAGTCCATGATAAATCATGCTAGGAATATCTGTAAGGAAAATTAGATGCGGAAAACAATTCTCCTAACGCCAATACCTCAGGAAAGAAAGCAAATACACTTTAAAATTTATAGTTACAGTCAAGTTAATATGCACTATGAAATAGATTATAGAAACAGAGTATTTGACAAACACACATGAACACCAGATATACGTGGGAAAACCCTTACAGGAGAAAAACCCACCACACCAAGAGAAATCACTTTGTATTATAGTAATGAAGATTACATACAACTTCCAGACTTATCTTTCTGGTGTCATTATATAGCAGCATTCACCATGTACATTCTTCAAACAGAAACACCCAAGTTATAGCCTTTACAAATTTTAATTCCTTTACTGATACAGTTTGTACTCTTCACACTTCACTGTTGATCGAACCACTATCCAACCCCCAAGCGTCTGCAACTTCTAACTATATCCATGGTGTTCCCTGACTGTCAAGATTTCTCACAGAACTGTCACAATGAACCAACTACTAACGGTTCACTTTCGGCTTCTTCTATTCGTCCACGAGATTCCACATATGACAGTCAGACGATCAACAGAATTCGTAATGCACTGGCATCTTAGTGAGACACTAACAGTGTCTCGCCGATGCCACATATGCTTCATATCGATGTCGCCAAGAGTCATTGTAGTCGCTAGGATATTCTATCAAGCTTCAAGAGATACATCGAGTCATCATGCAGTGGCCCTGACCTATCGCTTTCGCTAGGAGATCATAGCGAGACATCAAAGGTTATAGCAAAGTCATATAGACATGAGTATTTCATTCAGCAAGAGTATCGAGCTTCAATGAGACTTCATACTGATGTCACAAGTCACTCTGAAGAAAACATTCTGTCAGCATAACATATCGATCTCACCAGGACCTCACGCTAACGATCTCCACATGTATCGTTGTTGCCCAAACTCATAGCTTTTGGTATGACATTATACGGATGAGATTAAGTCATAATGAACTCTGAAGAATAGTCGGCAAGACAAGAGCTTATCACCGAGACATATCCCTGAAATCATTAAGTTACCCCAAAGATTCTTTAACATCGGCGAGACTCATCAAAGTCACTAGGACTTCTTACCGAGAACACAGTGTTCCATCGATGACCACCATTCAACAAGAGCTACACCGAAGACTATAACTTGAGTCTTTGTTGCTGAGACATATCCTCTTCGGTAGGACATCTTACCGAAGGCACTTCCTTCGGCCCAGTCTCCCCAATGAAACAAGCCAAACACAGTCGGTGTATCATTTGCTTCCACGGTGACTTCTCACCGAGCCACAATGAGTTACCCCGAGGACCTCAAAGTAAACACTGTCGGCAAGACATTAACATTTCACTGATACATCTTAGTGAGAACCTTTAGCTTCACTAAAGACCAAAGTCGCCAAGAGTTTCGCCGATACACGATTGAATGGCCTTTCAGTCAGAGGTCTCTCGAGCACTATGAGGTCATAACGAACACACTATGTTCCAACGATAGACTCCACAGTGTAACCTTTCAAGAAGACAATAACAAGGTCACAACGACCTATTCAGAACTAAATAAAACAAACTGCTAATCAACCAGACAAATAGGATGTCATACCGACTTGGCTCTAATGGAGGTTTCAGCCTGTAATGTTTGAGGCACATATTTCCAAAAATCTCCCACTTGACAAAGATCATATAGGCACCTCCAGAGCACAAATAATACTTACTAAAAAACATGGGCACTAAGGCCCATTGAACTGGCACACCACCTGAACTTGTCTGTGCTCACTGGCTTCATCAATCTATCTGCAACATTCTCCATAGTATCAACCTTTTCTAAACTGACCTTTCCATCCTCAACCATATCTCGTACAAAGTGATATTGTACATCAATATGTTTCATTCTGGCATGGAAAGTTGGGTTCTTTGCCAAACAAATAGCACTTTGACTATCACATAAAATTGTTATTTCCCCTGCCTTAAAACCAATGTTAGAACACAAACGTTTCAACCATACAACTTCTTTACAAGCATGAGTAGCTACCATGTATTCAGCCTCTATAGTGGACAAAGTGACTACAGCCTGTCACTTGCTCATCCAACTCACTGCACCACCATTCAACATGAAAACGTATCCACTGGTGGATCTCTTGCTGTCAATGTCCCCTGCCCAATCAAAATCTACATATCCATGAATGCTGAGAGTCCTCTGTGATTCAACCGAATTCCCATGGTAACACAATACAAAATTTGAAGTTCCCTTCAAATATCTAAATACTCTCTTCACAGCATCCCAATGTATTCTACCTGGATTTTCCATAAATCGACTAAGTATTCCCACTGCTTGGGCAATGTATCATCTTGTACAAACCATTGCATACATGAGACTACCTATTGCACTTGCATAGGGTACACTGGTCATGTCCTCCATCTCAGTAGGAGATTTTGGATAGTCCTCAACAAATAGCTTCGTTCCTTGCATGACTGGAACAACTAACTGCTTGCTATCATTCATACAAAATCTCTCTAGAACAGTCCTTATATACTCACTCTGACTGAGCCAAAGCTTTCTATTCTTCCTATCCCTAGTTATCTCTATCCCCAGAATATACCTTACTACACCAAGATCTTTCATTTCAAACCTAGCAAACAATTGAGACTTAAGATCAGAAATCATTAGCTTGCTATTTCCTATGAACATCATATCATCAACATAAAGAGCAATAACAAGCAATTGATCACTTTCAGCTTTATAATATACACAATGATCTGATTTTGATTTCTCAAAGCCTAAATATAGTACATAAGTATCAAATTTCTGGTACCACATTCTAGGTGACTGCTTTAACCCATATAGGGACTTCTTTAATTTGCATACTAATTTTTCTTTACCTTTTTCAACAAAGTGCTCAGGCTGGGACATATATATTTCTTCTTCAAGATCACCATGAAGAAATGTTGTCTTCACATCCATCTGTTCAACCTCTAAGTCATACGCTACTGCAAGTGACAATAAGATCTACTGGATGTCAGCTTTGCTACAGGAGAAAATATTTCCCCATAGTCAATTCCCTCTACTTGGGAATAACCCTTGGCAACTAGTCCTGCCTTGTATTTTTCTACATTGCCATCCAGACCAATCTTTTTTTTAAATACCCATTTTTAGCCCACAAGATTTCTACCTTTAGGTAAGGGCACCAGACTCCAGGTTTCATTTTTATCTAATGGTGCCATCTCTTCTTCCATGGATTCTAACCAAGAGTCTGAATCATACATTTTAAATGCCTCTTTCATAGTCCTAGGCTCATCAGTACTAGAAATCAAATCATAGGCACAAGTAGAATCAATCAATGAGAACCCATACCTGTCTGGTTGTTTCCTTTCTTGGGTTGACCTCCTCACTGGCTGAGGTTGAGGTTCTTCTTCTTTAGAACTTTCAGAACTACTTGAGCTCTTCTCAGTTTTAGGTACATTTTGAATCTTCAATTCCTCTTTCTTTGGTGTAGGAGGAATTGCTGCTACATCCTTACTATTTTCTGACTTTGTCTCTGACTACAGATCCAAGGTGGAAGGTTTCAGCTCACAAAAGATTACACTTCTTCTATATACAACCTTCTCCGTAAGAGGATTCCAAAGCTTGTATCCTTTAATGTTAGCACTATAGCCAATGAAAATACATTTGATAGCCTTGTTCTCCAGCTTGGATCTTTTTACATCTGGCACATAAGCATATGCTTCATAGCCAAAGACTCTAATATGTCTAAGAGAGGGCTTCTTACTAGACCATGCTTCCAAAGGTGTTTTATCAACAAGAGCAGAGTTTGGAGACCAATTAACTAAGTAACATGCAGTAGCAGTAGCTTCAACCCAGAACTTCTCCTCCAAACCAGCACTACTAAGCATACTTCATGCTCTCTCCATCACTGTCCTATTGAACCTTTCTGTAACTACATTCTGTTGTGGAGTATAAGGTGTAGTCTTATGTCTTTTGATTCCATGGTCTTTATAGTATTTTTCAAATTCATCATAACAAAATTCACTGCCATTATCAGTCCTTAAGCATTTTATTTTTCTACCAGTCTGATTTTCAACAAGATTTTTAAACTCCTTAAATCGATAGAACACTTCTGATTTACTTTTCAAAAAATATATAAATGCTCTTCTTGAATAATCATCAATAAACAACACATAGTATCTTGATTTAGACAAAGAAGGAACATCTACTGGACCAAACACATCCGAATGAATATAGTCTAACAAACTAGAAGATTTATGAGGACTGTCATAAAATGAAACATGATGTTGCTTTCCATATATACAGTGTTCACAGAATTCAAATTCCAGATTACAATCTTCAAGCCCCTCAACCAAGTTTTTTTTTCAAGGTTTTTAAACCTTTTTCTCCTATGTGGCCTATCCTATGATGCCAACGCATAGTCTTCTCTGCAGGAAGTTTTACTTTCGTAGAGTTTACATAATTAGGGATATTTCCCTTTTTACCTCCATGAGCTACTTTTAGTGAGTTCGAAGAGACATTGTTACATTGAACAGCTTGTGCATCCAGCTTGTACAAGGTACCAATTCGAGTACCTCTAGCCAGCACCATTGAACCTCTGGTCATCTTACAGCCACTTCCCAAGAACAAGACTTGTACTCCAGTATCATTAAGCTTACTGACAGAAAGAATATTTTGAGCCAGACCTGGTATATGCATCACATCATTGATCCCCTTTATTCTGCCATTAGGGAATTGGATTCTGACTCTTCCATGGCCAAAAATTTCCAAGGTTGAATCACTCGCTAAGTACACCTTTCCACCATTGTATTCTTCATACTTTGTGAACCATTCTTTGTGAGATGTCATGTGGAATGATGCTCCAGAATCAATCAGCAAGACATCATCTGATGCCTAAGTAGCCAAGGCTGCAATGAAGGCATCACCATCACTATGAGAAGAACCATTATCAAAAGAGCCATTCTTCTTCTTTTTCTCCTCTTTACAATCCTTTCAGACATGACCATGTTTCCCATAGTTCTAGCATTTCACCTTGGACTTCTTTCCAGGAGACTTTGATCTCCCTTTTGATTTAGATTTGGACTTCTTGTCCTTCTTCTTGCCTTTGTATTTTGACCTTCCTCTGACAGCAAGAGCTTCCTTAGCCATCTCAGAATATTTTCTTCTCATATCTTTTGATAGCAAAGAACCAACAACATCTTCCATCTTGAAACTGGATATTGTACTCCCAATAGCCATCACCAGATGATCCCAAGAGTCTGGCAAAGAACATAACAGAAACATACAATGATCTTTTTATTCAATCTTTACACCAACAGATGTTAATTGTGCGAGAAACATGTTAAATGCATTCAAATGATCAACTACAGACCCTCCTTCCTACATTCTCAAAGAGTAGAGCTTCTTTCTCAAGAACAACTTATTCACCAAATATTTCCCCTAATAAATGGACACCAATCTTTTCCACAAGAGAGAGGTATTCTTCTCTTCATGCACATTGAGAAGAACTGAGTCTGCCAAACAGAGCCTTATCATCCCCTTAGCTTTTCTATATGTAAGGTCCCATTCTTCTTGCTTCATGCCTATAGGTTTAGTTCCAGACACAACAAGCCAAAGATCTCGATCTACTAAGAGATCCTCCATCTTGTGTTTCCACAATTCAAAGTTACTGCGATTGAATTTATCTATTTCAATCTTTCCAGATGAACTAGACATATTAATCTGTAAATAGAAATAACAATCTCTACAAGACTCCCACTGAACAGTATTGACACAAAAAACCCAATGTACCCCCAAGGATAACACAATTGCCCAAGCTCTGACACCACTTGTAAGGAAAATTAGATGTGGAAAACAATTCTCCTAACGCCAATACCTCAGGAAAGAATGTAGATACACTTTAAAATTTACAGTTATAGTCAAGTTAAGATGCACTATGAAATAGATTACAAAAACAAAGTATTTGACAAACACACATGAACACCAGATATACGTGGGAAAACCCTTATGGGAGAAAAACCCACCACACCAAGAGAAATCACTTTGTATTACAGTAATCAAGATTACATACAACTTCTAGATTTATCTTTCTGGTGTCACTATACAGCAACATTCACCATGTACATTCTTCGAACAGAAACATCCAAGTTATAGCCTTTACAGATTTTAATTCCTTTACTGATATAGTTTGAACTCTTCACACTTCACTGTTGATCGAACTACTATCCAACCCCTAAGCGTCTACAACTTCTAACTATATCCATTATGTTCCCTGATTGTCGAGCTTTCTCACAGAACTATCGCAATGAACCAACTGCTAACAATTCACTTTTGGCTTCCTCTATTCATCCACGAGATTCCACATATGACAATCAGATGGTCAATAGAATTCGTAATGCACTGGCATCTCAGTGAGACACTAATAGTGTCTCGCCGATGCCACATATACTTCATATCAATGTCGCCAAGAGTCATCATAGTCACCAAGATATTCTATCGAGTTTCAAGAGATACACTAAGTCATCATGTAGTCACCCTGACCTATCACTTTCGCTAGGAGATCATAGCGAGACATCAAAGGTTATAGCAAAGTCATATAGACATGAGTATTTCATTCAGCAAGAGTTTCTAGCCTTGTTGAGACTTCATACCAATGTCACAAGTCACTCCAAAGAAAACATTTTGTCGGCATAATATATCAATTTTTCCAGGACCTCATGTCAACGATCTCCACATGTATCATTGTCGCCCAAACTCATAGCTTTCGGTGTGACATTATACCGATGAGATTAAGTCATAACGAACTCTAAAGAATAGTCGGCAAGACAAGAGCTTATCACTGAGATGTATCCCCAAAATCATTAAGTTACCCCAAAGATTCTTTAACATCGACGAGACTCATCAAAGTCATTAGGACTTCTTACCAAGAACACAGTGTTCCACTAAATACCACCATTCGACAAGAGCTACACGAAAGACTATAACTTGAGTCTTCGTCGCTGAGACATATTCTCTTTGGTAGGACATCTTATCGAAGGCACTTCCTTTGACCAAGTCTCCCTGATGAAACAAACCAAACACAGTTGGCGTAACATTTGCTTTCGCAGTGACTTCTCACCAAGCCACAATGAGTTACCCTAATGACCTCAAAGTAAATGCTATCGACAAGACATTAACACTTCGCTAAGACATCTTAGCGAGAACCTTTAGCTTCACTGAAGACCATAGTCACCAAGAGTCTTGCCAATACACGATTGAATGGCCTTTTGGCCAGAGGTCTCCCTAGCGCTATGAGGTCATAACGAAAACATTATGTTACAACGATAGACTCCACAGTGTAACCTTTTGGCAAGACAATAACAAGGTCACATCGACCTGTTCAGAACTGAATAAAACAAACTGCTAATTGGCCAAACAAATAGGACGTCACACTAACTTGGCCCTAATGGAGGTTTTAGCCTGTAATGTTTGAGGCACATATTTTCAACAATATTGCAAAAGTGGGAAAATGAGAAATCTATATTGTCACAATAGAAAAGATGTTAGACTAACATATCTATATTAATCTAAACAACTTGAATGATGATGAGTTGGTGATGCAAACTATAAAATATGCATACCTCTTCAAAAGGATCAAAGCTAGCTATTTTTGTAGCAGGTCCATGATCAATCATGCTAGGAATATCGCAAAAGTGGGAAAATGAGAAATCTATATTGTCACAATAGAAAATATGCTTAGAATAACGTATCTATATTAATCTAAACAACTTGAGTGATGATTAGCTAGTGATGAAAACTATAAAAGACGCATACCTCTTCAAAAGGATCAGAGTTGGCTATTGTTGCAGCAAGTCCATGATCAATCTTGCCAAAAATATCGCAAAAGTGCATACAAAATATCACTATTAAAGACACTTGCATGTCAATAGTATATAAAATATCAGTATTAAATAAAGAAAACTAATGAACTTAATCATAATGAACATAAGCATTCTACCTACCATTCTTGAAAATGCTATTCAAGTGTGTCTGAAGGGTCATCTCTTTGCTTAAGAGTATCCAATATTGCTTCATGATCAACATTACTAAGTGTCCATAGTTGTTTTGTCTTTGGTTTGGCATGATACTTCAACAACTTAACATTTATTGCTATAACAAGGTGCAAATACATGAGAATGGTTTTGTGTTTCTTATAGTCTTCAAATGCAGGTATGCCATTCTTTCTAATCATGTATGTTCGCAACCAAGTTCTTGCAACCACAGCTGAACCTATAGGATACATGAAACCATCATCATCTTCCATTGGTTGTGTTAGCTTATGTTTTACCCGCACACATTGAGCCAACCAATAGTCTGATCTCTCTTCATTCCCCTGCAGTGCAACAACTACAAAAATATGTCCTAGCTGTAGTAGATCTGAAAGCAAGATGTAATCAACTGAACTTTCCATTGTGTCATTTGTCATGGATATTGTTTGAGATAAAGGAGTTAGATACTGTGGTACCCATGTATCCACCCACTCACTTGACTCGCATTGATCCCACTCGCATTGAATACAAGTCTGACAAAAACAAGCGAACTCTCATGTCCAAATGGTCCATGTGCATGCATCTGAGCTTCGAAATGAATGCATCTGTGAAGAATCTTTGATTTTATGACAATCTAATCTACCTCCCACTATACCCTCCTCAATGAACTAAAAGAATCTTCGCACTGTTGAATCAAGTTTCCCTCCCTGTGACAATGTTGAACTACACCAATCAACTATAGAACGTGCATCACTGAATTTTGCTCCTAAAATCTTCAATTGATCCTTAACTAGAGCTCTCTTTACGTATGCACCTACTCCATCATGCTACCCTTTCCCATGTCCAACTTCAAAAAAAATTCAAACATGTGGTAGACCCCTCTCTACATGCATTCTACTCAACCAATAAAACAGACGAGCATTCTTGAATTGACCTGTGCAATTATCTGACCAAATTAGATGTCAGCCCAATGCTATATCATGCTCCTTCAAGAACTCAAAAAAATTCTCGAAACAATGTTGGACATAATCAGACAAGCAAGACCTATCATCACTCATATAAAAATGATACTCTCTGATTATCTTTCGATCCTCCTCTGTACTATCAGGTGCATGTCTAAATGTTATGTGGACAAAAATAGCAATCTGAATGGAATTGTAATACTAAGATTGTACCTCATTTTGTGGTTGCAATGTGTAGTTTTCTGCAAAGTGAACCACTGATATAATATTGCCAATCGAAAAAGAGTCCTTACACATCCTAAATTGTTGATCCAACCACTGAGACCTATGACTATACCTTGCATACTTGTAGAAAATATTGTCCTTAAAATCTGAAATAAAATCAGCAACATTGCATTCTTTTGTAACCAACTCACATCTAGAACCTATTGTGCATGTTTTGCACACACGCCCTGCTATAGGCAGGGACCCCCCTTTTTTCACTCCTGATAGGATGCTTTGCTCCTATCTTGTTTTGTGTGCCCCATTTTCTAAGCCCAAATTGGTCATGTGCCTTCAAATGATAAAATTCCCTTTACTAGATTCACCTACCTGATTTTCGCTAAGTTGTTCACCTTTGCGAAGATCCCTTAGTGGTTCCCTTCTGGCGTCCTTCTGACCTTCCAGGTCCGGCCCTCCAAAATGTTGTCCGTCATTGGCCGCTGGCCTTCTGCCATTCTTCTGGCGCCCTTTCGGCCTTCCAAGTCTGACCTCCTGGAATGTTGTCCACTATTGGTCATTGGCCTTCTGCCATCTTTCTACCATCCTTTCGGCCTTCTGAGTTTAGCCCTTCGAAATGCTATCCGTCATTTGCCGTTGGCCTTCCACCATTCTTTTGGCGTCCTTCCGACCTTTCGGGCCCGACCTCCTAGAATGTTGTCTATCATTGGTCATTTCCCTTCTGTTGTCTTTCCACCGTTTTTCCAGGTCCAGTCCTCTGGAATGCTATCTGTCATTGGCTGCTAGCCTTCCACCATTCTTCTGGCATCCTTCCAGCCTTCTAGGTTCGGCCATCTAGAATGTTGTCCTTTGTTGACCGCTAGCCTTCTGCCATACTTCTGGGGTCCTTCCGGCCTTCTGGGTTTGGCCTCCGAGAATGTGTCTACCATTGGCTGTTGGCCTTCTGCCATCTTTCCGTAGTCCTTCCGGCCTTCTGAGTCCGACCCTCCAGAATGCTGTCCACCGTTGGCTGCTGGCCTTCTGCCATTCTTTTGGCATCCTTCCAGCCTTCTGAGTCTGGCCTCCCATAATTTTGTCTGTCATTGGCCATTGGCCTTCTGCCATCTTTCCACCATCCTTCCGAGTCTGGTCCTCTAGAATGTTGTCTGTCGTTGGCCACTAGCCTTTCGCCATTCTTCTAGTGTCCTTCTGGCCTCCCAGAATGTTGTCCGCCATTGGTCGTTGGCCTTCCGCCGTCTTTCCGCCGTCCTTCTAGCCTTCCAGGTCCGGCCTCCTAGAATGTTGTTCGTTGTTGGTCATTAACCTTCTGTCGTCCTTCTACCCCAAGGGAGGCTACCACCCTCGAACCTGCATTTATGTTCATCGTCCAAATGAGCTCCAAATATGAATATTATGATGCTTTTTAATGTTTCGTGTATGTAGGATTTATGGAGCCTGTTAAGGGTCCGTTAGGGAGACCCATTTTGGGAGCTATCCTACTTTTCACTAGATGATGATGGTCTTTAAGGAGCTATCTGCCCAAATTGGGGGCAACCAATCCATTGATTCCAATCATCAATGAGCTCGTTTGATCCAAGGAAGAACACTACAAACACATCAAGTAAGAAGACAACTTTCAGGTAGTTTCAGCTATAGTAAAAAGACAATCAGCTAAATGACAAAATTGCTACATCACTTGAGCACTAGATGACAAAATAGGGAAAAGACACGGAATGTATTTTTAGTTGCTGAATATTGTGAGGTAGGTGAAACCCTAGTGTAAATCAAATTTGGGCCACACAATGTAATTCAATCCTGGTCATTCATTTGGGCTTTGAAAAACTATAAATAGGGGCTTGCCCCTCATTTGTAAGGGTTGGAGAGCTAGTGTAAAAAGTATTTGCCACAATAGAAGACAACATTGCATGATTTTATAGATGTTTTCTTTGATTTTGCTCATCTTGCATGCATGGGTCTACCTTCCATGCTAGTTTTAGTGTTAGTTTATTGAATGGAAGTGATAATGGAAATTGTTGTTATGGTATTTGATGAACTTTCAGCCCATACTTTTAGCACTTGTTGATGACAAACTACTATGTAAAGTTATCCTGGGCTTCTTTATTCCATTGCTGCAACTTAGTTCGATTGCATGTTCATGATGTGCATGTGCAATTTAAAAATTAGCAAACCTTAGGAGATTGCACTGGTTTTGTGTAACTGTAGGTTCCTCTTGGCCAAACAAAACCCAGTTTAGGGAGTTTGTCTACTGTAGCAACCACCATTGTTACTGTTCATTCATAGCTTAGGATTAGAATAACTTTCTTAACCCTTATCCTTTTGTTGTTTCTTTTAATCCTTGGTTAGAGTAGGATCCAAAGCATCACCATGAAGCTAAATCAGATGAACTTGATGAGTTTTAACTTGATGTTTTGAGTGGACAGCCTCTGTTCATTCACTTCTAGCACTTTGAAACTGCATTTGCAAACCCAACTTCCCATGCTTTGCAAATCATTCGTAAGATCACCTTGTGATTCCAGCAAATCACATCAAACAACTGAGATATTCCAAGCACTTTCAAGACCTAACATTAGAGACCTTGAGATAGTTTTCTGCAACTTGATTGTGGAAGATTGTCTTTCAAGAGAGGTAGTGCACCTACACACTGCATGTGTTGAGAAGTGCATAAAAAACACATCAACAGAATGGGCGCTAGAAGGGGGCTAACACGTTGAGAATACAAGGCTAAAGGTTGGAAGTGATTCATTTTATGCCCTCCTCCTCCTAACGCCATCAATAAAACTGGTGCTAGAAGGAGGGCTGACACGTTGGGAATACAATGCTGAAGGTTGGAAGTGATTCATTTTATGCCCTCCTCCTCCTAATGCCATCAACAAAACTTGCGCTAGAAGGAGGGCATGACATGTTGGGGCTACAAAGCTAAAAGTTGGAAATCAAAAAAAGCACTTTCAAAGAAGAAATCTGAGATAGGGAGATCTTTTTTAATGCTAAAAATTAGAAAATTTTTAAGTTAAAAGAAGCTGAGTCAAAATGGAGCAGCATGCACAAATTGACTTCACTCACCTACATGCACATTTGAACAAGAGACTGAAGAGGCCATTGCAACAATTTGCATTGGCAGATAGATGTCAGATCCATTACACTCCCAGGCACAACGAATTGGGATGTTTGACTTTCTTGAGCAGAATCGAAAGGATTTTGCAGGGAGAAATTCCCTTTTGGAAAATATACCAGCCCTTAGCTCCTGAAGACCCAGAGGAAGAGTTGACAACCATGGTAGCCAAGGCATTAAAGGAGTTGATCCAAGAATATTTGAACAACAAGGATGGACCAAGATTGGAGGAAGTACTAATGGCAAGTTGGTGTAGATTTCACAATGCACCACATTCATAATTTATGTGTCCATCATGTGACAACATCATCGCTCAAGCCAAGGGTTGTTTGAACAAGTTGGAGCAGCCAACTCCCAATGAAGAGAAGTTATCCCATGAGGCAAAAGAGTAGTCAAAATCTAGAGGACAACAAGGTAAGGATGAACAAAGAAATTTGATACAAGTTGATGTTGGAGCAACAAACATTAAAGTTGAAAACCAGGAAGAAGAAGCAGATTTCACTAGGACAACAAAGTGCCTTGGTGAAAATATGATTGAAACTAATTTAGAAGGCCTTCCCTCCACCAATCAAAGGAAATCCTCCACTCCAGAAGAAGAGCAGTTGGTAGGTGACAGTGAACCAATGAAGTTTGCAGTCGTGCATACTGCGACAACCAACGAAGATGCTGAAAAACAGGAAGAAGAAAAGGTTGACAACCTTGGAGTAGCAGAAAATGACGAGGAAGATATAAATGAAATCAAATTAGAAGACCTCTCCTTCGTCAATGATAGTGATCGAGAATCTAAAAATGTAGATTTGGAGGAGTGGGAGCAACCACTCGCCACGACTGTCTACAATGAAACTTATTTTTCAAGTGATGATGAGGACCCATTAGCGGAAAGATATGATCAGCTCATCTCTAGGTTGAAAAAGGATTGGTCAGAGTTGAAATACCAAGTGGATTTGGAGGTCCTAATATTGCCAAATTGGTTCAGACTTCACGATTCATCAAACTTAGAGTTCACATGTGAATTGTACTAAGAAGCCATCAAACAAGTCAAAGAAAAAGCAAGGCAACCAAGTACCTGACCTCCTCTATTTGCTACCCATATCGAAGAAGAAGACCAAAAGCTTGAACTAAGTGATGACTCAGCTAAAGGTAGGCCTCAAGAGGATGTTGGGGCAGCAATAAAAGAAGGAAAACAATACAATCTCAGACTTCTGAGTGATGAAGTAGATAAAATGGGAATGTTGTCCACCAGTCATCCAGAAGTTCTTCCTCTTGAAGAGCAGTTGGGTGCCATGGACAGTGGTATTTTTGGAGAGTATTTGGAGAGAAATTGTGCAGTAGACTTTGGTCCCCTTGATGAGGTGCCATTAATTGATGACTTCTTTCCATTGGGAGCTGCACTACGAAGGTATGCTCATATCGAGGAAGAGCACATCCCAGAAGATGGTCGCAATGAATACATACTCTTTGAGCCCCCGAACAGTGATGGACTAGAGTTTCCAGATTAGGAAAGGAGATCCTTCTCCATTTACAATGATAGTGAGCAAGAGAAAATGAGTGAACGTCATGATGAGATGCATGAACAACAAAGAGAAGAAGACAAAGGCGGAGGTGCTGAGATAGCTGCTAACAAAGATGAAGCACCCAACCGACTACAAGATGCAACTTGGAGTCCTTCCGCCATCACCATTGTTGATCCTCCATATTCAGATGGCTACAATAGGACAGATTCGTGCATGTCATTATCCCATGGCATTGAACATCATAAAAAGGAGGTTGATACTTGGGGAAGGAGACGAGACAACATGCTACCCCTTGGGGACAGCAACCAAGTGGATCCCAAGTTTGTAGATGATTAATGTGGAGAAGTATTTCTTTTTGGAGAACTGCCAACCGGAGTTGTAGGTCCCATTGGTAGATTGGAAGAGTTGTTTGTTGCCCCGTCCTCCCAGCCTTATGCAAACTTAATGTCCAAAGTGTTACACCCTCCACCGCACCCACTTCAGGCTACCAATGCAACGATCAAGGATGTTGTGCTTGTTCTCGACTGTCCAATGCTGCCACCTCCATGTGAAGACATTCAGGTTCTATCCTTCCTTGCCCCTATTATTTCTCGTAACTTCACTTATTATTTTGATTATGGGAATGAGGGAAAATGAACATGTTTATGGATTAACCATGGGTTCAATGAGCCTCCTCAATTGCTGATTTTTCATGATGACATGATTGAACTTGAGTGCTGCAATGTTGAATTTATTTTTTTTAAATATAAAGATAAATTTGCATGGTTAATAATGATAACGATTGCCCATTTGCTTGTGCATGCATTGTAAAATCTAATGAACAATAATGTCAGCTTGTCTTGTCTAAACATAGTGCTTTTTCAATATCTTTGTACATAGCCTGTTTTGAGTAGTATAGGTTTCTTGTAAGTACTATGCTTTCCTGCTTTCTTTAGGTTAGTTGGTGTGTGTAGGTTGCTTGTTGTAGGTTGTTTTCTTTTTGTTTGCTTTCGCTTTGTTGCTACTTTGCTCGGGGTCCATCTTCTTTTAGCTAGGCACATATGTGTGCACAACAACCATACTTATCACCTGGGGTTGTTCTACGTATTTCTTTGTCAAATTCTAATCAAGTTTTCAGAGTGGATGGTGAGGATCTTCTGTTGGTTTCAAGTGATCTAAGTGTTTGATTCAAAGATGATAAGTTGTTGGTTTAGTTTGACTCTGATGTATTCTTAAATCTTATAGCTCTTACACATCTTAAGAATCTGATGGCCACTGTAGGGCCTTTTGTGAAGTCTAGTTAAGTGAAAAATCTAAAATTGTACTCTAGTGCCATTGTGATTCTCATCCCTGAGCACAAGCTTCAATGCTTGCAGGTTGAAATAGAAGAGCTGAAAAGAGAAAAGAAAGAAAGAAAGAAAACATTGAAAATTAAAAAAAATAAAAAATTCAACTTTTCTGGGGTATCCGAGCAACTCTATCGAGGCTATGGATGCCCAACTGGCAGTAGAGCAATGTTCGGGAGAATCACATCGACAACTTCGTCGGGGCTATGGACGTCTAATTGGCAGCGAGGCAATGTCTCGAGTGCTTTTGGAGTAAGAATAAACTACGTAGCTTAACTTGACGGAGCTTGGGTTCCTATAGCAATTGAAGGATGGGAATTAACGCAACTACACGCACTTGGATTTTTAGCATACTAAAGGTTGGGTTGGCTAGTGGTTTTAATCCTTTGGCTGAGCGTCTGGTTTGTTTACCCTAGTGTGAAGGTGGAAACAAGAGATTCTGGGTTTTTGATTCCATTTTGTCATCAAAATTCTCTAGAACATTTCCCCAGGGAGTCGCCATTTGTTGTGCATGTTTTGCACATACGCCCCACTGTAGGTAGGGACCCCCCTTTTTTCGCTCCCGACAGGCTGTTTTTCTCCTATCTTGTTTTGCATGCCCCATTTTCCAATCCCAAATTGGTCATGTGCCTTCAAATGATAAAATTCCCTTTACCAGATTCACCTACCTGATTTTTGCTAAGTTGTTTGCCTTTGCAGAGATCTCTTGGTGGTTCCCTTCTTCTGGAGTCCTTCTGGCCTTCTAGGTCTGGCCCTCTGGAATGTTGTCTATCGTTGGCCATTGGCCTTCCACCATTCTTCTGGGGTCCTTCCAGCCTTTCGATTTTGGCCTCCCAGAATGTTGTCTGCCATTGGCCATTGGCCTTCTGCCATCTTTCCACCATCCTTCCAGCCTTCTGGGTCTGGCCCTCTGGAATGTTGTCCGTCGTTGGCCGCTGGCCTTCTGCCATTCTTCTGGTGTCCTTTCAGCCTCCCGGGTCCAGCGTCCCAGAATGTTGTCCGCCGTTGACTGTTGGCCTTCTGCTGTCTTTTCGCCATCCTTCCAGCCTTCCGAGTCCGGCCCTCTGGAATGTTGTTTGTCGTTGGCCACTGGCCTTCTGCCATTCTTCTGGCATCCTTCCGGCCTTCCGGGTCTGACCCTCTAGAATGTTGTCCGCCGTTGGCCACTGGCCTTTTTCCATTCTTCTAGTGTCCTTTCGGGTCTTTCCTCCTAGAATGTTGTCTGCCATTGGTCGTTGGCCTTTTGCTGTCTTTCCATCGTCCTTCTAGCCTTCCGGGTCTAACCCTCCTAAATGTTGTCCACTGTTGGCCGCTAGCCTTCTGCCATACTTCTGGCGTCCTTCCAGCCTTCTGGGTCTGACCTCCCAGAATGTTGTCTGTCGTTGGCTGTTGGCCTTCTGTCGTCCTTCCGGCCTTCCGAGTCTAGCCCTCCGAAATGTTGTCTGCTATTGGTCCGGCCTCTCGAAATGCTGTCTGCCGTTGGCTGTTGGCCTTCTGCCGTCTTTTTGCTATCCATTCGGCCTTCCGGGTCCAGCCTCCTGAAATGTTGTCCACCATTGGTCGTTGGCCTTCTGTCATCCTTCTGCCTAGGGGAGGCTACCACCCTCGAACCCACATTTATGTTCATCGTCCAAATGAGCTCCAAATATGAATATTATGACCCCTTTTAATGTTTCGTGTATGTAAGATTTATGGAGCTTGTTAAGGGTCCGTCAAGGAGACCCATTTTGGGAGCTATCCTACTGTTCACTAGATGATGATGGTCTTTAAGGAACTATCTGCCCAAATTGGGGACAACCAATCCATTGATTCCAATCGTCGACGAGCTTGTTTGATCCAAGGAAGAACATTGCAAACACATCAAGTAAGAAGAAAACTTTCAAGTAGTTTCAGCTATAGTAAAAAGGCAATTAGATAAATGACAAAACTATTAGAGCACTTGAGCACTAGATGACAAAACAGGGAAAAGACAAGAAATTCATTTTTAATTGTTGAATATTGTGGGGGTAGGTGAAACCCTAGTGTAAATAAAATTTGGGCTACACAATGTAATTCAATCCTGGTCATTCATTTGGGCATTGGAAAACTATAAATATGGGTTTGCCCCTCATTTGTAAGGGTTGGAGATCTGGTGTAAAAAGCATTTACAGCAATAGAAGACAACATTGCGTGATTTTATGGATGTTTTCTTTGATTTTTCTCATCTTGCATGCATGGTTCTACCTTCCATGCTAGTTTTAGTGTTAGTTTATTGAATGGAAGTTATAATGGAAATTGTTGTTATGGTATTTGATGAACTTTCAGCCCATAATTTTAGCACTTGTTGATGACAAACTGCTGTGTCAAGTTAGTCTGGGCTTCTTTATTCCATTATTGCAACTTAGTTCAATTGCATGTTCATGATGTGCATGTGCAATTTGAAAATCAGCAGACCTTAGGATATTGCACTGGTTTTGTGTAACTGTAGGTTCCTCTTGGCCAAACAAATCCCAATTTAGGGAGTTTGTCTACTGTAGCAGCCACCATTGTTACTGTTCATTCGTAGCTTAAGATTATAATAGCTTTCTTAACCCTTCTCCTTTTGTTGTTTCTTTTAATCCTTGGTTAGAGTAGGATCCAAAGCATCACCATGAAGCTAAATCAAATGAACTTGATGAGTTTTAACTTATTGTTTTGAGTGGACAGCCTCTGTTCATTCACTTTCAGCACTTTGAAACTGCATTTGCAAACCCAACTTCCCATGCTTTGTAACTCATCTGTAAGACCACCTTGTGATTCCAACAAATCACATCAAACAACTGAGTTATTCCAAACACTGTCAAGACCTGACATTAGAGACCTTGGGATAATATTCTGTAATTTGATTGTGGAAGATTGTCTTTCAAGAGAGGTAGTGCACCTACACACTGTCTATGTTGAGAAGTGCATAAAAAACACATCAACAGAACCTTCACCTTCGCTTTGCAAAGTATATTTGACTATCTCATATCTCTTTTTCTCAACAAGCTTCTTTCCAAATTCATGTTCGGAACTCTCATGAAAATATTGAACAAACTTTGACAAGCCACCACATTGTGAGCACTTTGCATTTAAACAATCATTTATATAGAAAAAGCAACCATCATCTCTAGAACATAAAAATAGATCTAGCAAGTGCCTTGATGATTTTGGAAGATGCATTGCACCACACTCCTACAACATTATATTAGTATGCAAAGTAGAACGGATATAGCATAATAGCTCATGGTACATTGAAAACTCCACATGGTATTTGCAACAACAAGTATTATGAATCTTAAGAGGCACATAATAAAATGGATTCAAACCCTCAAAAGTCCTTTGTGAGAGTTCCATATTTTTATGTGTTTCAATAAATTTTTTGAACAACATTGTTCCGCTTGATTCCAAGAAATGTTTAGGATGTGGTGTATGGTCTCGATTGCCAATTCTTAACTTTAAAACATCCTTCGCATTGGGTGATACTCTAGAGTTATCATGCCAAAATTGTTGAATTACCTACTTTACATTATCGGTTAGCTTCTTATGAACACGTGGAAGCCTTTCGGAAAATCCCATGTATCATTTTCAAGAGGATCATCTATTCTTTCTCTTCTTGCAAGTGCTCTATCCAAATTTTTACGATTTATGTCAAAATCAATACAAGTTTGTCTCATAAAGAGAGCCTTTTTCAATTGATGGCTTACTAGGGTGGTTGTAATGACTCTCCGAGCAGCTCTCTTATCCTTTTCCTTGTTACTTTTTCCAATAGACTTGAGAGCATTAAAAATATTTTTACAATAATTGAATTTTTTTCAGTCTTCTTGTTCACACGAATCTTCAATTTGGCTAGCAAAGGTCTCATCTTTTGCATCTTTAGCAATTGTACAAAAAGTTGGCATTGCTTGGTCAATGTCTTATCACTAAAATATTGGTTGAAAAGTCTTGTAGCCCACAACCGAACAGTTCGTGTTGACCTCTTGCCTTCAAAATTGTTTATAATATTCTCATCAAATTCAAGTAACCATTTAGGGGTTCTTGAGGGTCTTGAAATTGGAATATGTCTTTCTTCCATACAAGATTCTTCATTTCTCATGTAATTTGGTGAAACATAATTTACACTTGCTTCAATATTATGTTCAAAATATTCATTTCCAACATTTTCACCTTGAACAATTTCAATATCAATTTGAATGATTTCATTCCCAATTTCAATATCATGTTCAACATCTTCAAATCCAACATTTTCACCTTGAACATTTTCATTATCAATTTCAATAATTTCATCCCTAATTTGAATATCATGTTCAACATATTCAATTCCAACATTTTCACCTTGAACATCTTCAATTTCCTCTTCACTTGAAAGACCATAGGGGTTAGGTTCGCCAATATTTAACATACCTTGTCTTCTCTTATTATGACTTTCTCTATTTTTTTGTCTATATGCTTCAATTTCTTCTTTTGTAAGCTTTCTCTTAAGTTTTTGCTTCCAATGATTGCTACTCCCCATTATACTCTCATAAAAGATGCTAAAAAATCATTCCTTATGACAAATTTCAATAGAAGATGCTTCAAAAAGTTGATCTTTGTCCCTTCTTGTATGAAACCACATTTTGTCTATTGCAAACAGAATGTAGGGTCCATTAGAATGCACAAAACGACCCACATGGGGCTTTTCTATGGCCCACAAATCTAATATCCGTTATAATCTGATATCTGATTCATTCTAAAAAACAACGGTATGATTTTAGTTCTTCAAATCAGATATCCAATTCAAATCGGATA
>VDFB02027713.1:0-24377 GCA_007258455.2 Sequoia sempervirens | reverse complement strand
TCCCCAAGGAAACATGCCATCCTTGGATTGTTGACATGAAACAACCAATCAAAATTTAGTTTATCTCTCTCATATTAATATATATTACTATTATATTAAATATATATTATATTAATTATATTTTGTATTATATAAAAATATACTTATTATTAATTATAATAATTTTATACATATTTAATAATTTTGTTAAAGAATATAATATATAATTATAATAAGTTGAATAATTATATTATTTATTATGTAAAATATAGCTAATATATACTTAACTATATTGTAGAATATTAAAACCTAGCTAAATGGTGCAAAAAATTTCAACTTAATTAACATGCTTTAAAACCTAATGAAACCAGGTTGTAGCTCGTCAAATTGGAGAAGTGAAAGGTCAATACCAGTGTCGAGGAAGAGTTTGGAGTAGTGAAAACAATGTCAATTCCAATGGAAAGGAAGAGTTTTGAGTAGTGAAAACAAGGTCAATGCCAGCACTGAGGAAGAGTTTGGAGTAGTGAAAACAAGGTCAATGCCAGCACCGAGGAAGAGTTTGGAGTTAAAACAAGGTCAATACCAGCATGGACGAAGAGTTTGGAGGAGTGAAAACAAGGTCAATATCAGCACCGAGGAAGATTTTGGAGGAGTAAAAACAAGGTCAATATCAGTGCCAAGGAAGAGTTTGGAGGAGTGAAAACAAGGTCAATACCAGTGCTGAGGACGAGGTTGAGGGAACTTAGGGAAAATCAACAACCAAGGGGCAATGAGTACTATAATTTTGGCACCCCCATTTTCTTTAACCTTCAATTTTCATGCCTAGTTTCCAAAGATCTTCTCATACATTGGCACCCCCATTCTCATAAAATGGTATAAGATAAGAAAGAAAAAATAAAATAGCTTAGTCTTTCACATTTTTATCCACTAGCCTCAGGTCTTGGAAAAACTCCCATAATCTACCCACATCTTGGTTGAGGTCTAGGATTTCATCACAGATAGCCTTCATCGCATGAGTCTGAAGCAATTGTAGACTTAGCCCAAGTATATTCTAGGCTAAGGTAGATCTAATGAATGAAAATAGAGGCATACAATTCTTCTTTAATACCCCCACCACAAACATATGCAAGGTGTTGGTTGTTTTTATGGTAAGCAGGTTGATCTTCGAATCTACCTATGGAATTTCCAATTCCAATAAAGGGCAGCTCGAAGGACCTGGACCAACTGACGAGGATTTGAAAGACCTCCTACACTTTGGGCTCTGCAAGACCCGAGAGGGTCATCCCTTAATGCATTTACAACCTCTAAACCATCATCATAAACAACATTAACAACAACATATAATATCATTTAATAGCTCAACATAATAGGATAATACTGAATAGAATTGGTTGTTTATCAATAATATCAACTATTTGGAGCATGAGATAACTACAACAACATTTCAGAGTATAAGATAGTCATTGATTTGCAATTTGTAGCAAGCTCTAAGTAAAGGAAAACAAATATTGAACCATATGAATAAGTACAACTTAGATCAGTGCCATATATCCATTGGAGGAGTCAAATTTATAAGCATCTAAGGGTTTATGACAGATTTAACTCATAACATATAAGATCCTTGATAACATTTCTTTACAATCTCATCAATATGTATTCTAACCCAATACTACTTATCAAATCCTTATACAGAACATATCCACCTGCAATCCCATTCAAGCATTTTAATTAATTCCTTGAATTAAACCTAAAACAAGAATCATACACACCACAACAGTAAGATGAATGAAACAACCCTTGATCATTTTATTCAAAATTCAAATATTCTTATACAATGGAGACACATGAGTTCGAATTAAATCATATCAATTCAAATGCCAGTATTGTCATAAAACATCAAATCCCCATGAATTCAAAACCTACTACAGAATGACTCAAAACCTAAATTGCATTTTCCCTAAAACCATTAGACTTTACAATTTGCTCTGCAACTTCATCTAGACTCGACGAAAAATATCCAACTTGCTAACCAATACTTCTAGCCTTGAAATCCTTCTTATAGAAAATGAAGGAGCAAACAAGCATCAGGCCGAAAAACACACGTGTCACCAGCCAATTGGACCACCTTGTGATATTCCAAAAAATTGTTACAACAACAATCTCCCCAGAGAATCTTCTTATTCATCATGCCCATTGAGAATGGTTGATGCAACAACAAAAAAATTCAAGAATTCCGCACCTAGATTGTCACCGAAAAACAAAGCTGGAATTTGTTGTAACTGCAATAGCTCATCTGTCAACCGTTAGCAACCTACTCCTTTTCACTCTTCACATTTACTCATTTTTGTTACTCTTCATCAGTTGGCCAATAAAAATTGATCACCTCATTCACCTTGACACTATAAGGTTTGTAATTAATAGCCACTTGACTCAGTTCTCTTTCAAAAGACTCCAAGAATGAGCTGGTGCTAATGATTTTATCCATACAGATCACCAACAAATCATAATCTGAGTTACCCTATTTTTGAGGGTTTTGCAGTTGAAACATGATATAAAGGGGCTTTTAAAAATTTTGTGATTACTATAGCTTGTGTAAGAGGCCCCATGGATACTGTTGTAATTCTAGGATGTATGAATAGAGCATAGGATGAGAAATAAAGAAGGTATAGCTGCTGCCCTCAATAGTTTTGTAAAGAAAAGCATGTGAAATGAGAGGTTCAAGCCTAGGTTTCAACAAAACATGTATGGGAGATCTGATTTTATGAATTTTTATCCATGTGCAAACCTAATGGATTGTTTCTGAACACTGAATATAAATGATACACACACACACACAGATATATATATATATGTATGTATGTATGTATATGTATTTTTAAATGTAAATGTAAATGCATTTACTGGATGCTCTCCTAGAACAATAAATGCAACATATCATTAAAGAAATCTATATCTATGTATATAAATGTGTATTTCTAAATGCAAGGGTAAATGCAAAGAGCATATGGTTTTTAGTGTTATAGATACAACATATCCATAAATTAATGTAATTGAAATTCTAAAGTCTTCAACACATATAATATGAAATTGATCAAACTATTAAACTACATGAGAAATAAATGAAAACAATAAATACATATGTATGTGTATTTGTAAATGTAAGTGTAAAATAAATAAGAATAATGAAAATTATAAAAGAATACAAGGAAAGGTCTCCTCCCTTCTTGGTAGTGATAACCTCCTCCACACATAACCCTTAAAAATTATGAATAGATGAATACAATCTTTCAAGAACTCAAAGTTGATTCTCTCCTACCTGATGCAATTAGTCATTTTTTCCTTACAAACATTTATAGTGATTACTAGATGCACATAGACCAATTCTTCATAATAGAAGAATTTGTTCATACTTTTCCAATGATGGCATTATGTGAAAACCTTAGGTTAGATGAATAATTCCTAGCTAAGTTCTTTAAATCATGTCCAACCGTTTAAGAGAAGACCACTGCTATGTGTACCTGGATACGATGGAGAAAGGATCTTTGGGCTCTTTCATCAATCATCCTACCTTAAAACATAGCAAAAGTCTCCTAGAAATTAGACATATGAAGATTTTATATGACTTAAAATTTTTTTATTGCCAAAGGATAAACTTATGATGACTTAACTAGGCCTAGTACAGACTCCCTCCCCATTAACCACTTAGACATATGGAAATTAAATGTAAATTTGCTGCTATTTGTAGTCATGTAGGTCTCCAATAAACCACTTGGTGGTGTTTCCCTTCAAGTTTATTTACTTGAATGAAGAGAAAAAGTCCTTTGATTACAATTAGAGAATACATTTGAGGCCTTGGTTGTGTAACTGGTGGACCATAGTCACATTTAACACTTGTTACAAAGTTTGGGAGTAAAAATGTTAAGTAGATTTGATTTTTGATGGATACATTTGGACGGTAGTAACAATAGATTGCAATCTATCAAGACTTTATTACCTTATAACTTGTGAAATTCTAGCGATGAAATGATAGATTAATCATAATGTCACCTTGGGATCACATCACCATGAAAGAACTTCATCCAACATCCCTATGAGTGCAGGTACCACCAAATAGGTATTTGTCAGATCTATCTTCCTTGAGAGAGGGAAATTCAGGAAGAGAAGAGGAAAGCGAGACATGTAGTATGTCTAAAAGAGGGAGATCAACTAGAGGTCAAAAGACTAGAAGAAAATTCCTTAAACGCATGGAATTTTTTCTTGCTAAAGGGGGGTCATGTTCTTATGATGATGAGAGTATAGGTGACATCGAGATGCACTTGAGGTAAAAACATCTGCGGAAACAATGGGTACCCAGGGAACTTCCTTCAATAAACACTAATTTTGTGTCAACGAGGATATATCGATAGCACCAACACACACATGGTTTGTGCCTATTTTGCATGACATGAAAAGTCTGTTACGCACAAAGTTAATTAAGTGATGGAGTATACCGACTCGCTGGCTTACAAAAGATTGATGCAACTCCGGCCTATACACAAAGTATACGTAGGTATGCACTGTCAGCAAAATATATACAGTTCTAAAAGATAAGGATCAAAATAAAGGAGTGGCTATGTACATTTATGGAAGGTCAAAAGCATTAGGGAATATTGTAGGGTTTATAAATAGTAAATGACTTGGGTCAACAAATAAGCAACCCAATTGCATATTTGAGGCGCGTGAGGGAAACCGTGTATTCGTATGTGCAATAAAATCAATAACTGCAGGGGGAGAGTTGCTAATCAATTACAATTTGAATCGTTGAGTTACAAACATAGTTACGCGTACCATCAAACGTTCAACCCGTAAATGAATACCCAACACACCACGGTCCACGTCCGGTCGGCCTCATTCGCGCAAATGTTTCATTCACCTTGCCCATGGGTCATCTGATCAATAAGGATGGTTCCCAACGTGCCACCGCCATCCCCATTTGTAACGGAACAAACCCGTTTCATTGCTGTTCAACAAAGCTCGTTCAAATAATTTTGATAAATATTTTTAATATTGTTGGTACTAACTAATCTGGGGAAAGCGGCACCAAAGAAGATCAGAAAGTATCCATAGTGAGGTGCAGTCAATATTTTGTGATGATGACATCGCTTATTCAACAAAACCTCTCGATATGATAAGGAAGATCCAAAAAAAAGCAATGAAGAAATTGTTAAGTTGATATTCATAGTGCCTCAAACAGATGAGATAAGAGAGAGGGTTAAAATATTGACTGAGAGATCACAAAACTTGCAAGTAAGCTGTCATGAGGTCTTTAATTATAACATAAGTTCATTCATGGTTTTATATTTTGTACTCTTTTATGTCATGAACTAAAATATGTGTTGTTTTTATAGGATTATTTTCCTCCTTATGATGCTCCTGGCCATGATCAGGGTACTGCAAGTGCTGCCCGAGGAGTAGGGGTTGGTACAAGTGTACACAACCTTCCACTACATCCGACATGCAAGTAAATAAACTCAATAAACTTTATTTAAAATTGAATACTTTTGCAATCTATTCAATATTAATTTCTACAATAAAGTAATTACATTCCTATTTGTTTTAAACATTCAAGCAATGATAATACTGCACATGACATTGGAATGCAGCCTAGTGAGGGTGGAGCACAACTTACAGATGAAGCTCATGGTGTGTATCTTGGTACTTTAGAGCATGTAGAGCGTTATCAACATATTGAGCATGATTAGGCTAGAGAAGATCAGGAACATGATGTGGCCCCATCAGGTAAAGAGGACCACTCTAAAGTTCTTTTAAACATATTTAATTGCAATTGGTGTATTAATTAATGTAACCTTTCGTGTTTCAACTTTAGAGCATATAGAGCGTGATCAACATGTTGAACATGATCTAGAACATGATGTGGCCCCATCAGGTAAAGATGACCACTCTCATGTTCTTTTAAACATATTTAATTTCAATTGGTGTATTAATTAATGTAACCTTTCATGTTTCAACTGCAGATCAGGATTTAAAGGGTGTTCAACATGTTGAGCACGAGTCTATAACAGAAGTTCAAGAACATGATGTGGACCGATCAGCTAAAGAGAACCACTCTAATGTTCTTTTAATTAATGAAATACTTGTAACAATAATAATAAAACATATCAATTTAACATTTATTTGTTATTGCAGCAGACCCCCCTTGCAGCGACGTCCACGTCATGAGCAGACGACTAGGCATACATTAAGATCACAAGAAGAGGGAAGAACAACTAAAAGGGGGACAAATGATTTAGAAAATGATGCCCCACTTCATATTTTGTTATCTTTAAAAAAGAAACAAAAAGTGATTGTAATCTACACAAGCAAGGCAAACCATATTTTGATGGAAGGCAAAAACTAAAAAAGAAGAAATATTATATAAGTAGCGAATGAATGTGAAATATGTTAATTAATTAATGTTATATGTTAATGAATGAATGTTAAGGGCGTTATTAATGGATAGTTCGAATGATTAATGTTATATGATTGGGTATGGGGAATTGAGAGTGATGTGAGGGGAGGGGAGGGGAGGGGAGGAGAGGGGGAAGGGCCAAATGAGCTTCCACCATCACGTGGTTGGCCCTATTAAGTAGAGAATATTAAACTATTCTCGAAACAAAGAGAAGCTTGATAAGGTAATGCACTTTTCAATATAAGAAATGCATTGTTTGAAGCATCAAACCAATATGCAAAGATGAAAGAAAGTGCTAACTTTTCACTATGGTAGAAAAATGATTCTCTCATAATTTAACTATGCTCGTGATCATAATTCTGAAGTTGTTTCCATTCCAATGTTCTAAGTTTAGTTTGTTTGTATGGTTTTGTATGAATACCACATTGTGTTGTGTGTGGATTTGGTTTCAAAGCTTTGTTTCTTCTATTTTTAGTGGTGACATAACTCTAAAATTTGACTTTTGTGCATAACAAGTTAGTGTTAAAATTGACAGCTCTGAAGGGTTTAGAGGCTCGATTGAGATAGATACACAGATATTTGGATCTCGTTGTTGATGGGAGGCTTCGACTTAACCATGAAATTTCGTACCATCTACAGGTATGCAAAATTTTCTCTACTTACATTCATTCTTGATCATAAATGTTGTAAATGATATTAATTCTTCAAACTTGAGATTCGTTTCATTGTTATAATGATCAAAATGTTATACTTTGCTATACATTCAAGCATTCTCTTTCCCCCCTACCCTTTTCCCTCTTCCCCCTCCTTTAAAGAATTTTCTTTGTCATAAAATATTCACATTTATGTCTCATTTACACAAATTTATTTGAAGCGCTAGGAGTGAATAAAAATATGTAAAAGATGATGGATTATGTCTAAACACCTAATTTCCATCTTATAGCTAACTAAATCCTTAATATTTGAATAGTTTAGAGCTCAAATAATGCTTCAATATGCATGTGTAGCAATAAGGGAGCCTATGTGAAGATTGAAATTTAAAAGATCACTTTGGTATTTTTCCTTAGGCAATGAAATGATATTTTGAGTAATACAAACCTACACACACATTGATATTTTTTGGCATTGCATTGAAGAATTTTTTTTCTCTTATACCTACCCTCAGCTAGACATGGAGGTATATAATTTTGGTTTCTGGGTTTATTACGTAAGTAGTTAATTTCATGGAGGAAGACTAAAATATTCTTAATGTCTTGTGTCAGGCGTGAAAGCATATGAATCACTTGCTGAAGGCACCATTTTGTATTCATCCAAAAACTGGTTTGTTCTTTTTTTTTATGTTTCTTGCATTTTATTTTTTAGGCTCTAGAGATGTAGCTCGACTCTTTCCTTTGCACTTTTCATCTATTTTGATGATTACAGTAGATTGTCCTCATAATTTTTCATGTAGATCTATTTGTAACCTTATTTTCTACCAATAAATTTGCAAACCACTCACATATTAAGGACCATTTCACTAACTTGTAGTCATCCATTACTTCATATGTTGTAGGTTGTGTCTGTGTGCCAATAAATATTGATGATTGTGAGAACTTTAATCCTAGAAGTGTACCCAATCTTTCTCAAGTAAAAGTCTTACCTTATTTTATAGTACTTTAAATGGTTAATTCAAGGTGCTTCTTTAGATCTGAGATAGTTGAACCTTGGATTAAAATATGGTATTAGATGGGTAGTATAATGATAAAATCGAGGTCCATTGAACACAAATTACGAACATAATTTACTAGACTATGAATAGTGTTACAATTATAATTATTTCTCCTTTACCTACCTCTTCATTAATGAAAAAGATAGATCCCTATAAATCTAACCATGAAAGTGTTGAAATCATCAATATCTACAGGACTCCGGAAACTATTAAACATGTTCTTTTTGAATGTTTTTATGCTCAGGAAATTTGGTACTTATTCTGCCATAAGCTGAAGGTCTGGAATATAAATGGTAAAATTAATTGGCATGATATTCTATTTTGTAATTTCAAGCTCAAGTTTGATTGTAAGCTATTTTTGTATTTCTTATCCAATGAGATCATGTGGAATTTGTGGAAGGTGAGAAATGATGATAAATTTAAGGGTATCAAGAGGGTACTTACTGAGTCTTGCAAGAGACTCACTTTCTACTCTGTTGCTCTATAGGTTTCAAATCTTGTGGAGATCTCAATGGAGAATTTCTTGAAGTGAATAACTGAAGGTGCTGCTAACAATACCAAAGAGGATCTGAGAAGTGGACCCACCTATAGGTTGAGCTTAGAAGAGACCATGTTGTTCCAGCAGACATTTGATGAGCTCCAAAGAGTAATTGATGAAGCTGCAAGCCTAGAAAGACAACGTGGCCCCCAACAGTTGGACCCCCAAGGAGAAACAATGGCGAACCTTGATATTGAAGAAGTCAAAAATGAGGAGAATGTAATCAACACTATGTATTGTTTACACTGATTTGAATAGCAACAACTTGTGGTGCTGTTAACAACAATTTGTATTGTCTATGCTAGTTTTGAAAACAACTGGTGCTTTTTGGTTTCTTTCTTGCTATGTAAAGTACTGATATGATATATTTCCTATTATGGAAATGCTTAGATGTTGTACTGATCCTAATGGCGGATAGGAATTTTCATGATATGTAATGGACCTTAAACTATTTTCAATACAAAAAAAGAAGAAAAGATAGAAAATATTAGAATTTCAGTACATGTCTCATGTATGTGTTAGTATTTTAATTTTGTTTAAGTTGTTCAAGAGCTTGATTAGGTCAAGAATATGTTCTACAAGCTCTGTTATCTTGAGATAACTCAACATTTTCCCTACACATTTTCTCTTCAATCCAGACATTTCTTAACTCCTTCCCTTGTTAGCCCTTGGTTGTTCTCAAGTGTAACAACTTTTTCTATGTATCTTGTAGTCTGTATGTATGATCAGTCATCTCTTATGAATCATGGATAACCATTCATGGAATTGTTGTTGTAATTAGACAATTTCTATTGTGAGAATAATCATTTAATTTGTATGGAAGTAAGTCTTTTTCATATTATTTGACTTGGTATTGAAAACTTGTCTTTACAGGATTCTCTCAGGGGGAACAACAGAACTGTGATGATAGGTAGACTTGTTTCTTAACTCCTTCCCCTGTTAGCCCTTGGCTGTTCTAAAGTGTTATGATTTTTCTATGCATCTTGGAGTATGTATGTATGACCAGTCATCTCTTATGAAGCATGGATAACCTTTCATGGAATTGTTGTTGTAATTAGACAATTGCCATTGTGAGAATAATCATTTAATTTGTATGGAAGTAAGTATTTTTCATATTATTTGACTTGGTATCTATTCTATGATTTAAAGAACCCCAAAATAATAAAATTAATAGGTTCCATTTGTTTACTTTCTCTTAGATACTTTTTTAATTGACGAGACCCTCAGAATGTCTTGTTGATAACCAGCAATGTTTAAAACTCTTGAAGAGGTCAGATCAGTGTGACATTGGATATGTCTTGCTAACGGAAGTCATCGACAAGAGATGGACTATTAGAGTGAGTTTTCTATCCTATGCTGATGATTGATCTCTCATCGATGGGTTGGCTATGGTGGTCATCGCCAAGATTCTCTGTGATGGTACATTTCAACGAATATTTAAAAAAAAAAATTGCATTTTTTCATCGCAATTTCAACGAAACCCACTAACGAATCACCGAAAAGGTCTGACGAAGTTGCTATAGCTGTGACAAAGGCTTCGTTGTAACTCCTTACCAGATTCATTTCAATTTCGACAAAGTCCACTAACGAATCACATAAAAGGTTTGACAAAGGATTTTTCATAACACCTTGCCACTTTCGTTGCAATTTCAACAGAGGACATTGATGAATGACATAAAAGGTCTAATGAAGTTGCTTAGTTGCGACGAAGGCTTCGTCATAACTCCTTGCCCTTTTCGCCACAATTTTGATGAACTCGACCGATGAATCACATAAAAGGTACAACATAGTTGCTTAGCTGCGATGAAGGCTTCATCATAACTCCTTGCCCATTTCATTGAAATGGCGACAAACTTATTTTGTTGTTTCGACGTTTCGGAAGAGCCATTGCAATTGCATTTTGGTTGTTTTTCGTCGATATTCTGATGAACATCTGAGTCATTTTATGATGCTGATGACTGATGAATCTGCGACGTTATTTTGACATTTAATGCGTCATCAAAATTTTGACAAAAAAATAGTGATGAAATTATTTTCGTCATTTTGTCACTTTTCTGACAAATATTTGTCGAACAACCTACAAATGTTTGTCAAAAAATGGATCCAAATTTAGTAGTGAGAACCTCAAAACATTTCAAAAACATCAAAAACATCCAAATATTTGAAAAAATCCATCTGTCTCATCTCTCTTTCACTCGTGATAACATCACTCATAATAAACGATTGTCATCCTCAACCTTTGGTAAAACAATTGGAAACAAGTCTAGCAAGTTAAAAGTGAAAACTCAAAAATGTCAAGTCTTAGGGTTAAGTCATTACGTAAACAAGTTGGTCAACTCTTTATGTCAATAGCCTATCATCCAATCAATCACATTTCAATCATCTAATAACATCATGTCCTAGGATGTATCCTTCCTACAATGGGCATTACTTATCAGAAATAACAATTTGGATAAACAAAATGACATACCTCCATTCACTAACATGTCCTAGGATGTATCCTTCCTACAATGGGCATTATCTTTTGGCAATATTTTCGGGTCTTATCCTTAAAACATATTCCCTTTTGGTTAGTGGTATTGAAGAGCATCAGCTTGTTTATTTACTTTATCTTTTTCTTTTGACTTATCTCTTTGCACTTATTCCAATAACCTCTCGATGATGCCCAAAAAAATGGATTTAGAGAGATAGGAATGGGGCAACAAACATTATCTTTTGTTTGCTATGTTTGTTGGATGTTCTTGTAATATAACTTGGTGATTACTTGCTTTGTTAGATATGTATGGAAGGTGTTTTGGGCAGCTTGTTGACTATTGCATTGATAGGTTATACCTTTCCGTGTTTTGGTCTGAGATGTTTGAAACTTCTAAAGTGCATCCTAACAAGGTTTCCATATGTTAGGTGTGAACAAGAATACTCCTATCTATTTGTTGAGTCAAAGTCCATCACACTAAGTGCAACGCCATCCTGGTTCTTTATACCTCGATGCATCGTGCTTATGCGTGTTATCAAACATAAGGTAAGTGGCCCTTTTAAAATCCCAATTCTTGATAAGCAAATCATCCATTTCTCATCAAGTTGGCTTGTTTGATCCTCTCGTCATCATCTCATTTCTTATTTCTTCTTTTTCGCACTAACATCATACCAGAATAGTTAATCATCATCACCAGTGCAACCATCCTACATCCACAAACCATCAATATTCTACACATTATCTCACATGCATGGTTTGTCATCATAATATAGACCTGTTAGTCTAAGCATCTCATAAAACCATACATTGACATAAAACATCCAATGCATAATCATATAGGCATTATCACATCATCAATCTCACATGCATTGCATTATTATTTAAGTTGTTTAGAATAATATAGATTGGTTATTCTAAGCATCTTAAAACCATCTCATTTGCATCATCATCAGAATCATCCATTTTAAACCTCTTTCTCGTGAGATCGACCCTCAAATCGAATCTTTTCACTTGATCTCTCGAGGGGGCAATGTATCAATATACTTTTTTTCATTGGGGCATTTGAAAAAATTAGAATTTTTTTTAATTTTGATCGCGGTAAGTTTATTCTTTGAACCAATGCAACAAGTACATTGCTTTGAAGAGGGGCAAAATGTAGACATGAAAAATTAGCATATTGCATTTAATCAAGTCCACTCATCAAATAAATCAAGTTCATTAAATTCAATCTCTAAAGTCATCCATTTAAATTAAATAAATCAAATTTATTTAATTTAATCCTAACATCACCCTCTTTGATTAAATAAATCAAATATTTATTTAATTAAATCTAAAATCATCTTTCATCTCCTTTTGATTTAGTTTAATCCTTACATCTAAGTCAAATGATTCAAATCATCTAATCCTCTTTTAAATTAACTAAATCGGGATTAAATCTAATCTAATGCATGTCACATTCTCTAGATTTTTTGACTTGCACAAATAAAGGATTTTAATTAATTTATTGAATCCTCATTTTCCCTGAAAAAGGCATCTTTGGAGAATATTCCCTCAAATTTGAATTCAAATCAAGTTGACCTATCCCTTTCAACATGGCATTAACTCCCCTTTTACATGTCCCCCACTTGGCTTTTAAGTCCCTTTTTCTCCCTCCAACAAGCCAAATTTGAAATTTGAAAAAAACAACTAATCTCATTTATTGGCACATTGACCAAAACTTGCACATCCTCCATCCACTCACATTTGGACAAGTGGCTTCTTCCTATTGGTTGAATCTTTGTACCACATTGCTCTCTTTTGGGCATTCTTCCAACTTGATATTCTATAAATTGGAGGTCTCATTTCTCATTTTAGCATCCAAAATCTTCATGCAAAGTTACTCTCTCCATATTGAGAGCTAATTTTCCCATTATCATTTGCAACATTGATTTGTCAAGGGTTGGGAAAGGGTCACTTTCCACAACAAAGTGAAACCAATCCACTATGGGATAGGTATGCATTTGTGCTTATTTGATACTTTCAATTAATTTATTTGGTCATTTTGTTTGTGAAGTATGGTGTATTATCTCATAGGAGCATTTAGTAAATTTGCATGAACTAACCTTTGTCATGGAGTTTAGAATGTATGCAGATTTTATTGGTGCTCATAGGGGTATTTAGTCATTGTGTTCGACTTTCCCAACTTTACCACCTTGCCTATATAAGAAAGGTTACATTGCACATTCTACTAAAATCTTTTACCATCTCTTGATAATATCAATTAGGCTTATTTGTGTGCATGTATTTTTTGGAAGTAGATCTTAGATAAATTTTTTTTATGATCTTGTAAATCATAACATGACATAATCTGAGCCATGCAAGAAAAAATATTCTCAAAATACTGCAACTATCCTACTAAATATTTCTTTTTCTTTGGAAGATTTCATTTGAGTTTGTAGGTTATTTGAGGGTTTCTTGACATTTTCTTATTAATTTTTTTATATGTCTTAATTGAAATTTGTGTCCAATCTGCTCATTTGTGCTATGTGGAAATATAATATCCTTTGTACACTATTAGATTTAGTTATGTGAATGGTGGCTTGGTTGCTAAGCTAATCACACTTTCTATTCATTTTGAGGTATGTGGATCATTGGAATTGAAAGATTTAAATATAAAACTCTTACACTACACTAAAATTAAAATTAAAACAATATCAAAATCATCAGCATAAAATAAGAATACTAATATTATTCAAATATATATGTAGATTTATCAAGGAAATAAAATAGGTAGTAATTAGCGTGGTGGTAAATATTTTAGCAACTTGCTCAGATGTAGGGAAAAACTACAATTCCACTAAATTATATTGAACCGAGTCATGTATAAAATGATGTCTAATCTTAATGTGCTTCAATATAGCTTGAAACACATGATTTTTGGTCATTTCAATGGTACTATTTTTATCATAGTAAAGAGTACTTAGATTTTCCTAAACCAAATGTAGATCTTTTTATTCAAGGCGTAAACGATTTTGACCGAAGCTATGAACCAGATACAACCATTCAACAATACCACCCCAACGGGGTTTGAACCTTGGTGGCAAGAACAACAATGCCACCTATAAACCATCACATCATGCCAATACCGACCAAACCAAATGTAGATCATCTTGATGAACTTGGTGAAATTGCTGAACTTGGGCATGAACTTCCACTTTAGCTTGTGGGGAGAGGAGAAACTTTATTATCTTCAATACTCATGATTAGTGGTGTAGTTTGTTGAACTCCTTTTCTCCATTTCCATATTCTCCTTTCATCAAAAACCACATCTGGACTAACAATCCATTTCTTTGTGTCAGGGTTGCAAAATATATATCCTTTAGTTGCATCTAAGTATCCAACGAATATACAAAGTTGGGATTTTACATCCAAATTCTTCCACTTATGAACTAGAACACTGTAGAGAAGGGGGATTCACTACTCCCAAGTATCTAGGAAACAAAAGATCCTAAAGGGAGTGAACTGCCCTAAAATAAATTAGACTACCTAATAAGCTAAAATGGAAGGAGAAACTAAATTCTATTTTCTTTGTGCTTCATCACATAAGTTTTGTATACATGGGTAAGCAAACCATAGAGGTCTTAGACTATTGACTGACTAACTCTTTGCTAGAGGAATACATTGCATGAGTCAGACTTCAACACACCACACTGGAGCCTCAAACACACATTTTCATCTCATTCAAATGGAGAGTTGAGTCTATAGAGTGAAACACATTGGATTTGTTGACAAACCTAGAGTTTAGGTTTGGCAATTCAACAAAAACACATGGAAATGCAAAAAAAACCAAGAAGAATACTTTAACTTATAAACTATTTTAATGATGAAATGATGAGGAGGAAAGAAGAAGAATGCTAATTGACTGAAGGTCTAGTTCTCTAACAAGCTCCTCATGATCAAATTGCACCTACACACATAGTAACAAAAAAATATTGTGAATATGTTTTGAGGTTTGCCTTAGTCAAACCCTCGTAAATTGGTGTTTCCACCTCCATGGACAACTGATAGACCACATGATGTAGAAAAGTGATAAAGGAATAGAGAGAATAGACACAAGATAGTAGACTAGAAAGAAAACCTATATGCTACTCTGCAAGTAAGATAATGCAAATAAGTAAATAAACCAATATTACCCCCCCTTTCTGTGAGCTCACAAAGGTTTGAGAGGAAGGAGAAGAACAAAACCGCTATGCCTATGGAGTAGAGCTTTGAAAACCTACAATGCTAGAGAAACAAAATGGTGTAGAAGTGAAGTGAAGAAAGCAATAGAGTGAAGTGGTAGAAGCTAGGGAGAGTGAGAATGTGTTGATAAAATGAAGGAATGAAGTTCAAAATAGCTAATTTTGAGGTAAAAGTTTGTTCTTGGGTGGTCAAAGTTTGAAGGACACTACTTTTTCTAGGTGGAAAAAAACCATAACGCCTCCAATGTTCCCTGATGGAGGAATATTCTTCTTCTTTCTTCCTTTTCCTTTCATCAAATTAAAATAGTTTATAAGTTAAAGTATTCTTCTTCTTGTTTTCTACATTTCAACATGTTTCTATTAAATTGGCAAACCTGAACTCTTGGTTTGTTAGAAAATCTGATGTGTTTCACTCTATAGACTCAACCCTCTATTCGAATGAAACACCAATGTGCGTTTGAGACTCCAGTGTGGCATGTTTAAGTACAACTCACACAATTTTGTGCTCTGGCAAAGAGCTAATCGGTTTGTAGTCTAAGACCTCTTTAGTCTACTCACCCATGTCTAGAAAACTTTTGTGATAAAGCATAAAGAAAATAGAATTTGGTTTTCCCTTCCTTTGCAACTTATTAAATAGTTTGAGGTAGTTTAGGGAAGTTCACTCCCTGTAGGATATTTGGTTTCCTAGAGACCTAGGTGTAGTGAATCCCCCTTCTCTACAATGTTCCAGTTCAAAAGTTGAAGAAGTTGGATGCAAAATACCAACTTTGTATATTCATTGGATACTTAGATGTAACTAAAGGATATAGATTTTACAACTCTGACACAAAACAATGGATTGTTAGTGGACAAACATGGTTTTCAATGAAGGGGGAGTATGGTAATGGAAAAATGAAGTTGAACAAACTACACCACTAATTATGAGTATTGAAGATGATCAAGTTCTTCCTCTCCCCAAAAGATCAAGTGGAAGTTGAAGCCCAAGCTCACTAATTTCTCCAAGTTCATCAAAATAGTACCATTGGAATGACCAAAAATCCTGTGTTTCATGCTAGATCAAAGTACATTTAAGTTAGACATTATTTTATATGTGACTTGGTTCAAGATGAAATAGTGGAATTGGAGTTTTTCTCTACATCTGAGTAAGTTGGTGATATATTTACCACGACTCCACCTACCACCTGTGATGTGTGGGAAAGGGGAGGAGGACTCTTCACACCTTTTATTTTGATGCCCTTTCTCCTTGCAGCTCTGGCATTTTTGGTGGAGTGTTTGGGGAAATCCCTGTGTTCATGCTTCCTCCTTAGTTGAGTTCTGGTCTAGCTTGGGCAGGCCTCCCTCGAGGGCATCTTTTTGGTAGGATGCGTGGCTAGCAAGCCCAATTTTTTTGTTGTGGAAGATTTGGCTTAAAAGGAATAGGAGGATTTTCTGTGGAGAAATGTTGCAGGTTCAACAGGTGTGGTTCATAATTCTTGGGATGATTCAAGAGACTATCCATGCCAAAGGGGAAGTGGAGTTTCCATTGGAGAAGAAAGATACAGAGGTGGTGGCCCGATTGGGTATCTTGGGGTTTTCCCCTCTGATGACTCATGGTCAGAAAGGTGGTCGGGTGAGGCAGTGGGTCTATTATTAGGGATACTAGTTGCCTCCCCCTATGGGAACCTTGAAGGTTAATACTGATGGGTCCTCTAGGGGCAATCCTGGCCCAACTAGAGTTGGAGGGGTTGGTAGGGATTCTTCTGGAGTGGTGGTGTTCCTATTTTCCATGCATATGGGGACACAAACTATCAATTTTATGGAAGGCAGGGAAATTCTTTATGCCTTGAGGAAGGCCTATGAGCTGGGTTGGCATAGGGTTATTTGTGAATCTGATTCTCAGGTTCTGATTAACTTACTAAATTAGGAGAGGAGGTTGGATGTGAAATTGCAGTTGGCAGTTCTGGTTCAGCAGATCTTACAGATTGGTATTCTCATGGAGATGTGTCTTTTGTCCATATTCCACGTGAATGGAATAGGACGGTTGATTGTTTTGCTAAGTGGGCTTCAGAGAGGCTTGTGGACTGGCAGATTGATGATTGGGCTCAGATTCCTTTGGAGCTTAGCTCTGATTTGGAGAGGGTTCTTGCTGAGGATATTAGGGGTGTTGAATGATTTTGTTCTTGATTTTGTTGGTGCCTAAAGTTCTTTTTGGGATTTTTCCCTTGCCTTGATTGTACTTCTGGTTTCTGTTATTCATTAAAAATTTTACCCCTTTTTATTAAAAAAAATATATGTCATGTAAAATCTCCTTTAAAGATAAAAAGCTCTTTTAAACCTTGCTGCTACTGTTGGGAGATAAAGAGGGCTATTTATTTTGTTGAATTCTAGATATATATTATTATATAAAATTCTATAAAATGAATTGTGCAATTATATCCCACATAGAGGTAACTAAAACGTCGAAGTCAGATATTATATTTCATCAGTAATAAAGACTGACCATGAAATGATAGTGTTTGATCAGTAATGAAGAAAGATCATAAAATTACTTATTAAATTATTTTAATAAGATCAGCCATTGAAAAAAAATAGATAACGATATATTAAAATGATTGAACCATTGAAAGACACAGATAATGATAGCAAGTTCAAACCTCACTTTATCTACCATGTCTCAATGAGGTGGCATTCAAGACATTGCCTCAGAGTTATAGACTCGGTCCTAATGAAAAAATAAAAATTTAACTGATAACTCAAGGTCTATTATAAATCAAAAACATTTCTAATCAAATATTTCTATCAGATCCTTGTCCAGCATACAAAATCAAGTCTTAAATAGAGCAATTCTCACTAGCAATATGGGCTACTTTTTCATTCTTGCTATTCTCAGATGATCCCTAATGGATTTGGGTATGTTTGGTATCTTCCTTAACATTCTCCACTCCATCTTCATATGCACAAATATCATTTTAATCTAATAAATTGTTTCATTTGCTAGTTGGGTCTCTATATAATGACCTAAAAAAGAGGATTTAGAAACATAGCCATTTAGAGAGTAGGAGATCTCATAACTCTGATACAGTAAAAGCACAAACCCAAGCAGAGAAACACATCTATTAGGGGGTAGAGTAGCCAAACCAAAAGAAATAATAGAAATTTTATAAAGAGAAGGATGAATACCTGCGTTGTGATTCTTAACCTGACTATCCTGGCTACAAAAAGAAATATTCATCAATTAATACACAACTAAGCATTGATTTTTCAAGAAAACCCTAATTCTGTAAAGTACCACTATTTACTTTTGTATAAGATCAGAGAAGCAGAACACAAAAATGTACACAGAGATTATTTGAATTAGCTAAGAATGAAATATGCTTTAACCTGCTATCGAACACTCTTTCTAGGTCAGCCAAATCTGATCTCTTTAATTGGAGGCCCTTGCATTTGGTTAGAATTCCCTTCGCCTTCTGAATGCACTTTCACTGCATTTAGAGAAGTTGTTGATTAGAGAGGATATTTTGGAGTTGAATTAAAAATAGAATAGTAGCGCCCATATACCTCTTCCTGAGACTAGTTATGAATGTCTAGAGACCTACAAGGCTTTGCCTTTTTTCTCATGACTAGGTTTTATTCCCAGCTTAAAAGATAGCATGGCATTTTGAGAGATCTATATAAAAATTGTCACAAATTTGAATCTACCAGATCCTAAATGGCATCGTCCTTCTAAGCATTAAAAATAATATGATAAGACTAGATCTCACAGGTAGATAGGATGGTCGTAGATTAGTTTCTACTAGATTTACTTGAATATGAATGAACAACCATAGTGCTTGTTAATATTTTCGATTGATTTATAAAAAAAAAATAGTTCTAAAGGAGATGTTGGAATGTAAACCCAACTACTGCCATCACCTCTAGCTGCTACCGTCCTCCTACTTGCCACCATCTGGAGAGACCCTCAGTATTGTGCCTCATCTACACCACCAGCCGTTAACTGCCAGTCAACAAACCGTTGCCCATGTTATTGCAATATGGGTTGTTACCCATTGTGGTACTGCGGGGAACCATTTACCAAGACACCTCTGCCAAAGGATATTTCGTAATACAGAAAATTGATATTTAAGTTTTAATATTAAAGTAAAGGACACTTTATTTAATACGTTTTGTTCAGGAAAAGTTAGTTAGGTAATTTGTAATAAATTTTATTCTCTGCCCTCCCTTCCATGAATGTTTTTCACGTGACTTTTAACTTTTACCTATATTGGTATATGTATTTTTACTTTGAAAGATAAGGCAAATGTGAGCATACATAAATTAATGAGCAGCAGCTCTGTGTTAAAGATATATTTTTTAAGCTTTAATTATTTTCTATGAAAATTCCTCTGCCTCTTTCCTTCATGTGGTATTAGAGCAAGTTCGATTATCAGAGCCAATTTTATCAAAGCAGATTGTCTGGGTAAATTTCAAAAATGGCAGCAAGCACAAGCTTGACAAACCCACAAATTCCACAGTTTAATGGAAAGAATTATGAGTACTGGTCAATTACCATGAAAGCACTATTTAGCTCACAAGATATATGGGATTTAGTTGAGAATGGATTTCCAGAGCCAATAGATGTAATAGCATACAATGCTTTAACACAAGCAGAGAAAGACTTATTAAAAGACACAAGGAAGAAAGACTCAAAGGCTTTATTTTATCTATTTCAAGTTGTACATGAGAGCATTTTTTCAAGGATTTCAGCAGCAACAAAGTCCAAACAAGCATGGGACATACTTCAAATAGCCTATCAAGGCATGGTAAAAGTTAAAAAAGCAAAGCTACAAATGCTGAGAAGAGATTTTGAAACAATATGTATGAAGGACAATGAATCTGTAGATTCATTCTACACCCAAATCATTGGGGTGGTTAATCAAATTAGGTCTCATGGAGAGAATCTGGAAGATACCAGTATTGTTGAAAATATTTTAAGGAGTTTTCCCACAAAATTTCTATCAGTTGTAGTTGCTATAGAGGAGACAAAGAATCTCTCATAGTTCTTAGTTGATGAGTTGTATGCATCTCTAATTTCTCATGAACACAGGCTAAAGAGGTCAGTAGATACATCACTAGAGCATGCTTTCAAAACTCAGGCTTCACTCAGTCAAGGAAGAGGTAGAGGTAGATCAAGAGGAAGAGGAAGAAACTCTTATAGAAGTGAAAGATACAGTCTATCAAGCTCAAGTGGAAGAAGCAGCAATCAAGGGTCAAGCCAAAACCCAACAGAGAATCAGTCACAAAATCAAAGGTATGATAAATCTCATGTCCAATGTCACTACTGTAAAAAATATGGGCATTATATGAATGACTGTAGAAAGAAGTAGTATGATAATAATAGACAAAATGCAAATTTTTCAAGAGAAGGTCAAAATCAGAATTCAAATAAGAGCACAATGTTTTTAGCTTGTAATGTTACTCAAGCAAATGAAAAAGATGTATGGTTTTTAGATTCAGACTGTAGCAATCATATGACAGGGAATCTATAAATGTTTTCAAGTTTATATGAGAATGTAAAGTCTAGTGTTACATTGGGTAATGACAACAAAGTGTCAATCAGGGGAAAAGGAGATGTTAATATTGTAACTAAATAGGGGGAGAAAAAATATATTTCAGATGTGTATTTTGTGCCTAGTCTGAAACATAACTTAATGAGTGTAGTCATTATATAGAGACCGAACTAGCAAATGAAACAATTTATTGGATTAAAATGATATTTGTGCAGATGAAGATGGAGTGGAGAATGTTAACCAGCCTCCTCATTATCGGATAAGGAAGATACCAAACATACCCAGATCCGTGAGGGGTCATCTGAGAATAGCAAGAATGAAAAAGTATCCCATATTGCTAGTGAGAATTTAAGACTTGATTTTGTATGCTGGACAAGGATCTGATACAAATATTTGATTCGAAATGTTTTCGATCTTAACAGATTTGATTTATAACAGACCATAAGCTATCAGTTAATTGTGTATAACTTTGAAGCCATGTCTTGAATGCCTGCTCATTAAGACATGGCAGATAAATTGAGGTTTGAACTTGCTATCATTATTTGTGTTTTTCAATGGTTCAATCATTTTAATATATATCATTATCTATGTTTTTCAATGGTTCATGTTATTAAAATAATTTAATAGGTGACTCTGATGTTTCAGTTACCTCTAGGCGAGATATAATTGCTCAGTTCATTTTATAGATTTTTTTTCTTAATTATATAGATATCTATATATATATTTTCACTCTTGATTCAAATATAAATCAGAAATTTGAAAATCACAGTTGCACAAAAAGATATATATAAATAATAGTATTTATTGACATACTTCAACAAAATAAATAGCCCTCTTTATCTTTCTACAGTAGCAGCAAGGTTTAAAAGAGCCTTTTATCTTTAAAAGGAGCTTTTACATGACACATATTATTTGCTCTAGTCGAACAGAAATTAAATGAACTCTTGAAAACAAATTAGGTAAATAAAAAACAAGCTCATTAAAAAGAGAAAAGCTACCAGTTACTGCTCTTCAATAATAAACATTCTAATTTTTCTTCTTTGATAATCAGTAGTGTGATTGTTTGACTGGTTTGTAAAATATTATTGAGAAAAGTTTTGGTGAAGATATTAGCAATTTGTTTAGATATACGGTAAAACTTCAATTCTATTTGTTCATTTTAAATTAAATATTAAATAAAATAATATTAGATTTTTTATTTGTTTCAATATAGTATGAATATAGGATTTTTTTCTTATTGCAATTGTGCTATTATTGTATGCTCTTGGAACAAGTATAGATCTTTAAAGATCTTTCTAATCAATATGGCTTGACAACTGTGGATGTGGTAGCAATATATAGTACTTAACATAATGAGATAGTCAATTTTTTCTTTGTTCTTACTACTCCAAGATACAATTCTAGATGTAAGTGATAAAACCCCCCACTTGACATTTTTTATTAAAATTAATTTATGCCAAAATTTGTGTAGCACCTATATAGTCTAATACTATTTTTTCTAGCATGCTAATGAGACTCATGTAGATCTTTCATGCACTAAAAGATTAAAGTCATTACATACATTATATTGGATCTAGTTATTGTGAGATACATGAGGCTCCCAACCAAGTTTTTATATAAAATAACATTTATCTTGGAACTTGCATATTTCATAACCAATTTCTCACCAAATGCTAAATGAGTTGAAACTATTATTCATGTCTTTATTCTAAACTTCTCTAATAAATCTACTACACGTTGCATTTGAGAAATGAATATATATTTTGATTGCTATTGCACTTCCACATCAATAAAGAAATGCATTGGTCCTAGCTATGACATTTCAAATTTATATTTCATTTTTTTAATTTTTTTTTCTATTAGAGTTTTACTATTACTTATATAAATAAGATCATCAACATAAAGATAAACAATAATAATTTCCCTATCAACATGTTTGTCATACATGGTTGGATTTAAATAACTTTTGTTGAATCCATAATTTTATAAACATCTACCAATCCTTGCATACCAAGCATGAGGGGCCTACTTCAACTCAAAGATTTTTTTCGACTTGTAAACTAATTTCTTAACCTAGAGTTTCATAGGCCGTTGGTTGCTCCACATAGACCTTCACACCTATTTAACCATTAAAAAGTGTTGATTTCATACTATTTGACATGCAATCCACTTGCATTGTGCAATAATTGACAAGATAATATTTATGGTATCAAATTATGTAGCTGAAGTGAAGGTTTCTAAATAATTTTCATGAAGTGTTTGTGCAAATCTCAATTTTCATTAGGTGTTTGTGCAAATCTCTCGGAAACTAATCTTATATTGTGTAATTTCATGGACTATCAACATGATATTTTACCTTATAAATATATTTGACATCAACCCATGTTTACCTTTCGAAAGATGAAATAATTTTTATACAATATTTTTGATAATTGGATCCATTTCTTCATTCATAACATCAAACTATATTTTCTAGTTACATTCTCATTCTTCTTCATACACATTTGATTAAACATTAACATGACTAAGTAAAGTAAAATTAATAGCTTTGTTCACATTAATACTTCTCTCATAAATTTCAATTAAGATTATTAACTTTCTTGAAGAACTTGGACTTGATACTAAACTTGCACTAGGATTGGATGAAGAATGCTTCGAGGAATAAGAAAACTTGGATTTGTGTTATCAAGAGAAATTGATGAACTTAAGCTTGGAAAAGTTGAATTTGCACTACTACTATAGATTGAAAGTGCACTTAAGTCTGTGGGCAAAGGAGGAACATTAAACCATTTCTATGGAACCATAATTATTAATACTTTTATTATACACTTTCTTGCCACTACAACACTCCTTCATCTAGAACCACATCTTGAATAACAATCAATTTCTTTGTGATAGGATTACAAAGTTTAGATCATTTAGCAACATTAGAATATCCAACAAGGTACAAATTTGATATTTTTAATCAAAAAATTTCTTCTAAACTAGAATATAGATAGTTTTGACAATCAAACACATAAAAATGAGCCAAATAAATATTATGATCACTTGAATATTCTTTTAGAGTGATGTTTTGCACTAATTTTATTGATTAAAGATGCATAATACTATCTTCACTACTTTTTTCCAATAAAAAATTATAAGGCTCATTGACTAGTGTTAGTGTAAATAGTGTCATTAGATAATTAGTTAGTTGTAATCAAATTCTACTTTGACCTATAATATTTTATTAAGTTTACTTAGGCTATTTAGAATTTTGTCTCACCTCATGTGGTTGAGACATGTTTCCTCACTTTGTGAGACACCTCTTACATGGTCACTTGATACTCACAAGAACACTTTTCATGTGAGTTAACAAGTGTTCCATAATTGGAAGGGTAGTTGGTCATTGTACTCAACTTTTCCAACTTCACTACCTTTCCTATATACTCAAGGTTACATTGTACATTCTACTAAAATATTTTACCATCTCTTGATTATATCAAT
>VDFB02027712.1:0-65796 GCA_007258455.2 Sequoia sempervirens | reverse complement strand
GTCCTTGCAAAGATTATCTTGAATAGCGGTGCACTTGCATTGAATGAAAGAAATAAATATGATATATGTTTCTTGACCACATGCCAATTTGGATTCAAATTCATGTAATTTGTAGTCACTCTTTGTTTCAATAAATAAAATGATAATCCTATAAGCCAGTGTACCTAGAGTGGTAGATGAAGATATAATCAAAGACCTTTCCTTACAAGAAGTTTTTGAGACAAATGATGGGACGCATCTTTCCAATGGAAAAGGTGTAATACAAAGGATTTCTCATCATGTAAGTCCTTACTTTTTCCATTTTTTACCTTTGTGTATACAATTAAGGCAGAAACATGTCCTCCTTAGTCATAGTGGGTTGTACTTCACCTAGCTTTTCAATGACTTTGTCTGATTCATTTTGGGTCTCATTGTTTGTGTTTCCTCTTCAGGTTTAGTGTGTTCCTTTTGGGGTTTGTCCCACTCTTGGTGTGTTGTGATCCTTCCATTTTATGGTCATGAATTTTTTTCTCAATAGATAAGAAGTTGGTTTGCAAAATTATGAGTCTAGGTTCATGTCTTCATCCTTCATAGTCCTTGTCCCTAGTTAGAGATAGCTTTGTCTAGTATTTTTTAGTCACCCTTATAAAAATCACATCTTATAATTGAAATGAATCAAACTATGTCTTTTTTTTCCTTTTCATTCTAGTTTGTAAACCTACATTGGGTGTCACCTAAGTTTTCTAACCTCTCGCTTACCCAACAATATTAAAATTCCTACTTAAAACCTTCTATATGTCCATCTTTTTAAAATTTCTGAATAAGTGTTAAGTTACTGAATGATTTTCCTAACCACTAAAGTTTTCTAAAGGTGGAAAAGAAGAAATGATAAAAGGTTTGGTTGAAATTTGGGTAGTTTAGAAACCTTTTTTGATTCCTGACAGGGTTTACAAAACATAATTAGTTCTATGGCAAATTTTTTAGAAAGTTGAGTATCTTGCTTATTTGGGAGAAGTTCACTAAAGGTGAAACCTAAAATAATCTTGGGGGTTCATTTTGAATAGTAGATGATGGGCTCAATTTCAAAAACTAGGGAAAACTCAAAATATTTGGAAAAATTCACTTTGAATCCAAAATTTGTGCATTTGAGATGATATATATTGTTATTTTATGAATTCATTTGCAGAAAGGAATAACACTATCAGAAACTAGTTTATCATAGAAAGAGAATAACATTCAAAATGAACAATGAGATACATTGCATACATGGAGATGAAAGGGTACATTGCAAAAAAAATGGAAAGATAAAGTTGAGAACTTTTGAACATTCACATCAGAAAGTATAGATTTGAAAGCCAAAATAATATATATTCATATGTATATATGTATTTTCTATATTACATAATAAAAGAGGAGGTTTCCATCACAAGGTGTCTTAGGAATAGAGGGTGAAAATGAGGATCCTAATTCCCTCTTACATCATGTAGACATTCAATCGACATGAGAAAAAAGAGATTTTCATTGAACTTGACTTAGTGGGAAAAAGTATCTATCATATTGCATTTTAGTATGGCATGGAGTAGGGAAATTTCTTTCCTATCTCACTTGTTCTTCAATGCAATAGTGATGCAAAATGTGTTTCCCACTAGGCCTATGTGTTGATACACAAAGAAACCTCCCAAGGTGCCCTCAACAAATGACAGGTACACTGGCCTCACCAGAAACTCGATGACTTGGATTCCCCATTCATATACCCAAAGGTGTGAACTATATTATAAATGAAATGCTCCAGAAGACTAGAGCTATTCACATGCACCTAGGAAATGAAGTTTTCACTAATTATCTTGCAAATAACTCCCTCCTCCACATGATTGTAGATGAGGAAGACTTCCCTATGTCGGTTTGCAATCAACCTTTGCACAATGCTACATTCCACACCCTTGACGATGAGAAAATCCCTCTTGATATCAAAGATGGAATCACTTTAAGAACTTGACATATCTGAGACTATAATGACCATTATACAAAATAAGAAGCATTGTCACTAATTTAAAGAATGGGAAGAGTAAGCTAGCATAATCCACTTGAAAGTATTTAATGCAATAAAGGACACTCAAATTTCTTTAAACTTAATGAGCTTAGAAATGTTATGTGATGGTAATTCAATGGAGTGGGTTTTCACATCAAATAAATATTTTGCATTTAAAAGACTTGCATGAAAGTAATCTTAGGTGAAAAATGATCAACTATCAGAAGTAGGAAGTTGGAGATTGTTCAAATGTATTTTTTGTCATGGGGCCTTCAAATAGAGAGCCTCATTTCATCCCTCATATTGTCAATAAAAAAATGTGACATAATCATAACCCCTCTTAAAAATAGTCATTAATGACTATATGTGTCATCATTAGGCAAGAATTAGTTGGTCTTTCACGAGCTACTTATTCAGCCAGATAATAGTTACAATTCTTTTGAGAATCCATTTCCACAAAAATCTTGACAATTATTCTTTTAAAACTATAAATATTTTTTATTTGGACATGGCAAGGGTTTGATATTTTGATACCCCGTTACACTGTGATGCATGAGACAATCAATCTTAATTGAAGGATCAATTTTATAATTTTAATTGTTTGTTATAAATGTTTATTGTCTGTGAGCAATAAATTTTGGATGAAATACATAATGCTTATGAATAAGTCTATGAGCTTAGATATGTATAATGAATATTCCCTCCCTTTTAGGATGTCCTATTCTTTGGTGTTTTGTTCATGTATCTTAGTGAATATTCAAATTGTTGTGAGTCAAGTCAATTTAATGTTGATAATCTGATCTATGAGTCATCATATTGATAGTTAGCCCATTTACTTTTTCAATATAGTTAATATTTTCAAATTAATTTCAATTGCATCTATTTCATGGCTATGGATAGATGTTAGTCTGTCTTTCCTACTATTTTTTCAAAATAATAACCCCAATTTCATAAAATTATAAAAATAAAAATGAGATTAGAAGAGGGAGCTATACCTCAACTAAAATTCAGAGGAAGATCACCAATGTAATGGTGATCTCTCCAACTATTGGTGATTGATTAGTTCTTCTTTTGGGGAAAACAGATTCAACATAAGTTAATCTTTTAAAGGACAAATATTTCAACCAACAAAGGGATAACCCCTGAATTCCAAAATATTCTCATCTCTTTCTCCAATAGTAGTTGAATTTCTTCATTTTTATTTTTGGTTATGATTTCCACCTTAATGTTTAGTACATGTTGATATCAATGTTAAACACTTCATCAACTTATGTTACATATCAAATGGTTGATGTAGACTAAAAATATTTTTTCTAAGAGTATAGATGTCATATCCTACCTCTTTTAGGGATGATGGGTAGGGATTGGGTATACTAGGTTCACCAAGGATTTTGGGGTATGAATCTATTTTTGGGAATGGTACACTCATGAAAATTTTATGGAAGCCTTTGGAATTTTCCATTCTCTATGTGGGGTGTCATTCCTCTTTTGAGATGCAAGGAGGTTTTCCCCACCCATAAATTCTCTTTATATCCCTATTAATTTCCTTACTTGCATCTATTTTCTTGATATATAGGGAGTTTTTGAAGCTTGAACTTGATGTAGAATTAAAACCATTCATGTTCTTGATAATAGACTCCTTTGATTCCTAAAAAGTGGGCATTGAATAATAAAACAATCTCTTCTTTTTACCTCCTTTCTTATGAATAGCTCCTTTATTGTTTTTTGTGAAATTTCAATTATAGGAATAATTTGACATTCAATTACATCCAAGTTTTATATTGAAATGACATTGTATTGAAGTTTTAATTTTGAGTGAGAGACATAAAAGTTATGATTGTTTTAACATTGCTCTTTTTGGCTGCAATCTACAAATTTAAAATTAAGAATGGAGTTATATGATGTAATTACTCTTCTTACTTTTTTATTACAAAAAATATGTTCTAGGAGTATCCATAGATTACTATTTCCAATAAATCACAGTCCACTATAGAATGTATTGAATTGTTCCATGCATCAAAGTCAAGCTAAATTGTGGAAAATCAAACTAGTTGAGCATAAGGGTTGTGTGCATCATATTGTTGTTTTATAAGATTTTTTGGATCCTATATCTATGGGTCTAGTCACGATCTTTGACCTTGAACTATTATTACCTATTATTTCAATGTGGAGAGGTGTTAGTGGTTTGTGATTGAAGTTGTTGTTAAGCCATATTTGTAACCTAGCATTTATATTCTTGTATCCCAACTATGGGTGATATGTTTGAAGTTTAGTTGTCTAACTATGACTCCTCTATGAATTATATATGTAGACAAGGCTATCAGAGACGAGCCCAAAAGGAATGAGGTCTGGCCCCTAGGCTTGTTCTTTTTTTTTTTACCACTTGACTTATTATTGTTAATTTATAGCATGAGAATTGACTGCATATTTAGGGTATGCATGTTTTAGTAGGATTAACTAAGTCTTTCGCATGGTGTGATTTTCATGTCTCCCTCTAAAAAAAAACCATGATTGCATTAGCTATTTAGTTATCTAGCTAAATATTAAAATCTATAATTGGTTAAATATTGTTATTCTTTTTAGGAAATGTGTACTTTGGAGCTAGGTTTTTGTGAGTTAGTCATGTGTAGTCATAATTTAAACTTTTTTTTTTGTCCTTAACTTTATTTTGGTGTAAAATTTTGGGCATTACACTTTCTTATGAATACCTCATTTATTGTGAAAAAACTAGTCTATGGAGTGATTTAGTTACTCAACATGGCCAATAATCAAAAGAATTAAACCCTATTGTATGGGAACAATCCTAGGGTATATTTTACAAACCTCCATGAATAGGTCCATAGAAGACAAACAAGTATTAGGGGAAGGAAACATTCTTATCCCTTCTAAAATTATTTATGAGGATAAAATGATATGAGTAGATAGACATATAAATCAACTTTCAAGAGTGAGAAACCCCATAAGATATATGAAAATTTAATAATATAGTTATTTTAGGAAGATAGGAAGGTCACCATAGCCTCTTATTCAATTTCCCTATCTTTGAAGATTTTAGACCCCTTTAATGATACGTCAGAAGCCTTGACCATAAATTCCTTAGAAACTAAAAATTGTAAACCCTTAGTCACCACCTTCCTATTATCCAAACTCTTGAGAATTTCCACTATCAAAACTATGTCGTGACCTTTCAACTATTTCATGAAGGTAGTAAATAATGCTTTCTAAAAAGAATTTAAGCCTTTGCATAATTATTCCACTTCTCATAGCTAAGAAGTTCAACCCTATTCTTACCACCACCAATGATAGAAATATTTCTCTTTCTTGAACAAACCAACTCAATTACTTATTACTAGTTCCTTTAGAATATCTCTCCTAACATCTCTCCAAATTAGTATCAATGCAAATTGTAGTGCCCCTCCATTCTCACCATGGATGTGCAAGTAGTTTGGCTTTGGAACTTGGAGATGAAGGTAAAATAATAGGGATATTTAAAGGTATGCACTAATGATGTTAAGTAGTTAATATTGTATATCATGAATTCATGGACTATGTGATAAGGTTAGGAAAAAAAAAATTATATATGTTTAAGTATAGGTTTATTATGATGTGTGTGTGTTCAGACATGACCATTACTAGGATGCAAGTTAAGGGAATATTTGTGTTATGGAAATGTTTTGGTTATCTTTAAGATTTTCATATGATTTTGACATATTATTATCATGATGATATGATATTATGATTTTGATTATGATTATATTTATTATCATGAAGAGGCATTGACTTGTGTTCAAATGTTGCGGTTGTAGATGAAACATGAGCAACTGTTAGTACTTTTGTGAGTATGATGCATATTGTTTTGTTATTATTATGCAAAGATTTACTTGGATAGTTAAGTGATGCAATAGTGTGTTTATGGAAAGGGTGACATCATACCATTGAACGTATGGGAGACATACGAGAATGGGATATGATTGCTAGAGTTTATTTCCTAGTGCTTCAGCTATTATGCACATGTGCTCTAATTTGCATGTTTGAGTGAATAGGTACTAGGCTACGTCTCCACCTAAATTAGCAGGTCTAGGTGTGCCTCTAATTCCAATGGTGGTTGAGGAGATAACATCTAGGCCTAAGTTATACCCCAGCCCTAGACATTGTCCCAATTAGGGATAATTGATTTAATGAGTGACCACCTTTTCGGGTTGTCAAGGGACAATGCTCAATCTCCTTTACCCTATGGTTGGAGTGTTGCACGTGTGTGAATGTTTTTATTTGGTTATGTGATTATGTTATTCCAATGTATAGCTTTGAGTGTGGATTCAATTATAATGGCACTAAGTTATTTGGTAAGTGAGGCTAGTCACTATTGTGATCATTCTCGTTATTTATGTTTTGATAAAAATGTCTCTTTTATGTGAGAAGTTATTTCGTGGTTTATGCCTAACCTTGGAATGTGGATTATTTGAGTGAAGTTAGATATTGGGTCACTCATGTTATTTGTTATTATAATTGTTATTAATGTGATGAGGTGTGATTTAATTTTATTCTATATATGTATTTATATTGTTATGGTTATTCTTTGGTGTGGGTGAATATTAATTATTACTATTATTATGATTATATGTGTATTATATTTTATAAAAATAAGGTTATAAATATTAACATATTCTAATGTTATTTATTAAATATTAATATGTTTATTAGTAAATATTTAAATATTAATATGTAAGCATATGTTATATTTGTATTTTGATTTACTATTTTGGTGGAATGATTATTTTTAAGGAGGTTCATTTATCTCTTATAATATTTTGAATTTATTTGGTGGGAAACTCTAAACAAATGAGTTAATTTGATTGTTTATTTTATTTTAAATAATTATTTCATTAGTGGGATGAGGATATTTAAATAATTTAATATTTTAGTAATTTATTTTCTGAGAGGATTTTATTTCCTTGTTTTATTTTGGAAAAGAATACTCTTTTGGAAAAAGGAAATAAAGTTACTTTCTTTTTTCTTTTTCTTTCTTTTTCGAATTTAATTAGTTTATATAAAAAAAGGGAAATGAGACTTTTACTTTTTGTGCATAAAATTTTAGAGGATTTTGAAAAAAGATTTTTGGAGTTTTTGAGAATTGTGAGATGTTACATAGTTTTGGAGTAATTTTTCTAAGATTTTTTGGAAATTTGGAGTGGTTTTGAATCAAAATTTAGAGGAGAGTGATTTAGAATTCAATTATGATTTGAGGGGAATGGATTTTGTTGGGGAATTGTGGTTTTAGGAAAATTTTGGATTGGAAAGTCAGAAGTTCAAATTTTTGGAGCTCGACATCGAATTCTCATCCATTCCAAGAGTTGGATCTAGGTTGGATTTTGAAACCTATTGTTTAAATTTTCTTTTTGAATGTAAGAATAATTTGATTGATTTTTCTCTCTCTCATTCTTGAAAATAAATGATAGATATTTTTATGCTATGTGTGAATGAAATATTTATTTATTCCAGAATAAAAATCAATATATGTTTATTGTCTTCAGTAAAATGTTCTTTTTGCGTCATCCATAAATTTATTTTTGTGAACTGGGTTGGTGAGATATTTCAAAGGTTTTTTTAATTTTATTTCATTGTCTTTTAAACTCTTTCCAAAAATATCAAAAATCTAGATCGTAGTTTTTGAGATATGATTGAAACATGAGACTACTATCACGCTACTCCTCCATGACTACAAATACTCTCTTGTTTCTCCCTGTAACTATAACAGTCAATGGAAGACTAAGATTTTAGATTTATAAGAATTTGAAAGTAGGTAAATTAATTATATTTTTAATATTTTATATTTTGGAAAAGATCTGGTTGTTGTATTTCTCATTTTGTCATTTGGTTGTAATCGGGTATGCCGAAAAGAGGGTTTTTATGGGAGTTGTCTTTTGTTTTCCAATTTATAAATTTTTGAGTCATTTTTAGTTAATTATGCCCATGTTGTTGAGTATTCGAGGGACAAATCTGGATGGGTCTTTGCAAGATTTAGATTTGGAGTTGATTTGAGTGTTTTATAGCTATTTTATGGATGATAGATTTACTATTGTCAAGAGGGAAAAATTAGTTTAGTTATGAAGTTGTATAGAAGGATATAGCTCTATCATTTTATCTATATTGTGTTGTATTATTTATGCTTAAATGTGTTACTATATGTATGTTGACAATCTCTTCCCACTTGTGAAAACTTATGTTGAGGTTTTTATACTTTGTAAGGATCAATTGTACCAAGGTTATGTATTGTTGGTCCTGAATTTGAACTGTGAAATTAAAAGTTGGTTATCATGTTATAATATTGTGCAAATGATGTTATGTGCTTCATTTTATGTGTTGTGATATAATGATCTTCTTTTGGGTTTCCTATCTATTTGTGTTATGTGTTTGGCCCCTAGAAGTATTTGGAAGTCTTTGTGAAAGTCCTTGTGATTTTTTGTTGATTCTTGTTTTAGGCAATCTCCTTTGGATGTTTAGTGTTAGCCACTTATTTATGTTGCTTTCTTGTGTGTGGGTCCTAGTGTTGTCTCCTAGCATGAAGGGAGTGGGCGTTAGGGTTCCATGTGGTAGGGTGGTATTTTCCAACCATCCATTGGGGTTTAGGTGGTGCAATTCGTGTGCAACATGGAGTCTTTCCTTCCACTTCATTCTAGAGTTGGTTTTATGATGCAGATGATATTTCTAAGAAAATTGTGTCTAATATGTATCTTATATATGTACTTAGATGAATGAATCTTGTACATTGTAGCATTCTTGTAAAGGATATGTAAATAAGTTGATGTAACCTTGAAGATATTTTTATTGTTGTTTATTATGTAATGAAAAGTTAATGTAGGAATGTTGTATTTATGATGTATATGAAATTAATTTAGTAGTAGTTGTGATATATCTTTATGTACCTATTTCATGGTATTGATTAAGATTATAATCATATTGGCATAGTGTTAGATGAGGTTTATTTATAATTAATTTATGTTATCATATGTAATTTGATGTATGAGATTTAATTTACATTCAAAGAATTGATTGGATGTGATCTTAGTGTATCAAATTCCTTTCGATAGGTTTAGTTATTGTAGATGTATTCTAGTAGCAACGTTAGGGGACCATGGTGGATAAGTGTGTAAGTGGGCTATGATTAATGTTACTTGTAGGTCATAATGTGATTATGATATGATGTTATCCATGTTAATTTGTTGAGTGGCATTAGTGTGACTTTAGTTTATTAAAAAAATATATTAGCATGATGTTGAAGGTATTTTGTGTTAATTCACTACGTCCATTAGTGGGGTGTTACACTTGGTATGAGAGCCATTGTTGCAGCACTGGGATCTCTGGTTAATGTTGCCTCCCATGTCTAGTTATAGTAACTTTCCCCATGCATGTGTTGTCAGATGTCTGATGTGTGGCTAGGTCATAGAGACCCTTGTGTTAAATACCATGTTTTAATCTAAACACCTATTTGAGATGTTAGATAGAGGATTAGACGCTTCATGTATCCTCCTATTGGGTGTGATTCCTTGGATGCTTGTAACTATTGATTTTTCTTGTGTAGCCTTGTTTCATTTCCATAACTTCTAGTTCCTTAAAAGTGAAAATTTAGTTTTGGAATGCAAGTACAAGTTCAGATTAATTAGCTGAAAAGTTGACATGTAGATTTCTTTTTTTTAACTAAATTTGCATTAGGATAAGATGTTATCTTGTGCGGCTAGGTTAATTATGTGGCTCTTTGTAAGTGGGAATGTATGTTATGTGGTTCATAAGGGAAGTCTTGGCCTAATTATGCTATCTCTTAATGTGTTTTTCCATGGTTTGTAGGAGTTTCTACACCCATATGTTGTTCAGTGCATTTCATAATGTTAAGAATATATTGCACGTAAAAGGGTTGTTAGAACAAACTAAGGAAAGTATGTAGATAGTTTATAAATGAACTATTGTTGATCTTTTGTGATTGATATAGTGCATGTTGAGTGATGTAATGGAATCTTGATCTTGTGTTTAGTTAAGTTTAGAAATGGAAAACTTTCCTATGGGTGGTAGTTAAGATTTGGGTAGAAAGTTTGACTTAATTTTCCTTTGTATTGATGTTTTGTTTGGAAAGTTTGTTTTTTCAAGTTGTTTGCATTGAATTAAATTATCTTATTTCCTCTTTCTCTTAACCCACATATAGTTAATAAAGAGAATTAGTCTTAAACCACGTTATAATAGAAAATCATTTAGGACTTAAACTTGTATGTTTAAACCTTGATTGTGAATCAAATAAATTATGTCTGAAATTACTTGAGTGACAGATCTTATCTTCTCCTAAAACCACACTCCTTACTTTTGGTTTATGCATAAAAGGTAGATTATGAATGTGACTGAGTGTAGTTATTGGGTATTTAATCTATGCAATTGGAAGTAAATTTATGTGATTAAGTTTTTCATTGCATGATGTGATATGTTTTTAATTGGAAAGGGCTAATTGGGTGGAATAAATAAGATGCTAGTGCATAGAACTAGGTTTCTATTTTGAAAAATTATGATGACTGTGTTAGTATTTGAACATCTTGTTTGCTATGTGTAGTCAAAATCTATGATGTAATGTCCTTCTCCTTTCTTACTATTGTATAAATAGAAAAGATTTATGCATTGGATGTAATGGATTTTGAATTGTTATGAGGGATTAAGCTTAGGTATGGGACATAGATGTTTGAGTAGGCATAATCAATATGTAAAGATTTAGTACTACTTGTACTAGCCTAGGATAAGATTTGAGAGAATGTGGGATTGTGTTTTGGAAACAAATATGTGAATTCTTTTCTTTTGTGAAAATTTGAATAACTTGTGATGAAGTAAGAGTTGTTTATATTTAGGAAAGGCCTACATGAAGTAGTAAGAGTTAAGTAGACGATCATTTTTTTTTTTGTGAACATATAACTTGTGTATAATTTGTTGAACTCTCAACACATGAATATTGATGTGAAAATATTATGGACTCTTGGATGCATTTAGAAATTCATGGTGCTTATGTAAAATTCTTATTGTGTGGAAGAAAAGTTATTTTTCATATGAATATGTTATGTGGATAGAATGTTATACCAAATGAATAAAAGTGAATGTAAATTTTTTAAATGGAGTTGTTAAGTGATCATGTTGATCTTGATATTGACATTTAGCATCATGCGATATACAGAAAAGAGTAGAGTGAAAGAAAAAACTAATAAATGGTTATGGATATATGTAATGATATGAATCATATTGGTTATGGAAATAAATGTACTCATGGTATGTGATCCTTGAGAAGTAATGGAATTGTGTATGCAATTGTACCCCCCTGTAAATGTGAGAAACTAGTAACTATGCATTGGTTGAGTGTTGTGAATACCCCATACTTGCTTTGTGTTCCCATGGGATGGTGATACTATGTACCCATCCATGGGGGATATTTTTTATTTGTTGGTGTGGGATTAACGATCCATTATGTGTGCTTATATGTTTGTTACTGATTGAGGGCCAACCCACATGTGGTTGAAATTTACATATATAAGAGTAGCCAAAAGATGGTTTCATAGATTCTTTTCTTTTCATTCTCTAGTCGCTCAATCTATGAAGGGGTAGTAGCAGCCACAAAGTTCCTTTGGCAGAATGTGCAGCATGAGCATATTATGACACAGAGTGGTCTTAGCTCAACCGATCCTAAGGAAATATACTCACTACTTCCCCTTATGATGGATTAGGGTACTTGATCCATATGTGTTTCCCTAATCCCCATAGTTTTGAGTACAACTACATTGGTTGTTAGTATATTCCTAGCCTCCTATAGGGGTGTTGAGTTGGCATTAGTGAGTCAACATCGTTTGTATGAGATGTGAAGCTTGAGTAGCCCCATATTGATATACTCATATATGTATTATATATACCGTATCTGCACGTGTTCCAACATGATGCAATGGATACTATGCCACACCCCATCGATGTTCCAACATAGTGTTGGTGATGCCATGTTGTTGATGGTAGTGAGATGGGCTCGAGGACATGATGCCACATGCATAGAAATGTGAAGGTGCACTATGAGATTGTATTATGATAGCCTACTTGTGTGATGAGCACAATGGGGCCTCACACACTTGTAGAGGGATACTCATGTTTTCTTTCAACAGTGTTTGGGTTGGTTAGCATATGGGTATGTCCTAGCTATGTATACCTTTGGCTATAGAAAATACCTATGTGTGCCTTCTCCATGAGGTATAGCTATGCGGGGTGTGTTTTGCACGTGTCTACTTCTGTGGAGCCATAAACACATTTCCATGCAACATAGGACCAATGTGTACCTTCTGTGGCTAGTGTATGACCATGCCACACTAAGATGTGATACGGGATGGGTGACGAGGTGCACATCCCGTGCGGAACAACCAAGGAGTGTGTGGGCCACTTGGCTAGTCCATGCTGCGTGACGACGCAATGTAGAGTGTAGCTGAGGAGTACACTTTGAGCCATGTGGATGGCATGCTTACTCCACACCACATGAGGGCTATTGCTATAGCCTGACGTTGTTCCCTCCTTCCTTGTTTGGTGGCTAGTATCTAGTCATGTAGTGTTGTATAGTGCAATTTTTAGGATTGTGGACTTTCTTTATGGTTATTGATGATTTTATGTTGATTGCGAAGGTCAACACCTTGTTTATATTTGATTTTGATGGTTTAGCCACACCTTGTGATCTTATTTGATTGTAACCCTCATGGTTACACTTGATTTAGTGTTGAAATTATGCATATTTCTTGCTTTATTGTTGCAATTGAACTTTTATTTGTTCTTCTTTATGACTTTGGTGGGTAAACTAGTTTATCCTTAATGTTTTCAATGTTGGTCATGTGTCGTATTGTGATTCATCTCCAAGGACATATGAGCCAGACTTGGTGAGTGTATACGAGGAAGCAGACACAAGGAACCTTAAGGATGGGGTATGTGAGGCTGTTACACAGCTAGGACCCACTACCCACCTATGTGTGATGACTATCTCTTGGAGGCTAACCACCTTATACAACAAGAGGTAGGTCATTGTGGTCTTGTTTGGATGGTCTCACCATGTGTGTGTGGCCTAACACTAGCAAGCCACTAAGTGTGAGGTACAGATCATGTGAGATGGATATTGGCTCTTGGCTCATGGATTATGTATCATGGATTAGTATGCTACTTTTTGGTGTCTAGATGGACCCTTGTGTAGCCTTGTGTTGTGCAATTCCGGTGATTTGATTGTGTATGTATGTGTTAGATGTATATTTCTTATTTTTGTTGCTTAATAATGTAAAAGAGGGATAACCATGCTATCTTAATGTGAGTGTATTGTGAATCTATGGTATTAAATGGAGTGGATGTTATTGAAAATTGAAAATTGTAATGTGAAATATGTTTCTAAAACATGAGATGCTGCGTATTTTTGAATTTCAAGAAACTATTTGATGTGTTTTCCATGTATGAGATTATGGATTTTTTTTTTTTGTATTGGGAATGGAAAATGGAGTTAATTGGAGTACCTACTAAATTTGTTAGTATAAAATCAAGTATCATATTGTAAGAGATGTATGGATTTCTAAATAAAGGTAGTTAGGAAAATATTACTTTCAAATTTATAGCCAAATAGTGATTTTAATCGAAATGATTCAGATAGAGGATGTACATCAATTACAAAGTAGAAAAAATTTGGTACTAATGTGTTATGTTTCCACCCTAATTTGTGACTTCTAGGAGTAAGTCAAGTTTTAGGGGGGAGAATGTAGTGCCCCTCCATTCTCACCATGGTTGTGCAGGTAGTTTGGCTTTGGAACTTGGAGATGAAGGTAAAATAATAGGGATATTTAAAGGTATGCGCTAATGATGTTAAACAGTTAATGTTGTATATCATGAATTTATGGACTATGTGATAAGGTTAGGAAATAAATTGTTATATATGTTTAAGGATAGGTTTATTATGATGTGTGTGTGTTCAGACATGACCATTGCTAGGATGCAAGTTATGGGCATGTTTGTGTTATGGAAATGTTTTGGTTATTTTTAAAATTTTCACATGATTTTGACATATTATTATCATGATGATATGATATTATGATTTTTATTATGATTATATTTATTATCATGAATGGGTATTGACTTGTGTTCAAATGTTGCGGTTGCAAATGAAACATGAGCTTTTGTTACTACTTTTGTGAGTATAATGCATAGTGTTTTGTTGTTATTATTATGTAGAGATTTACTTGGATAGATAAGTGATGCAATAGTGTTTTTTGCAGGGGAGGTACCATACCATTGAACTTATGGGGAGACATGGGCATGTGCAGGATCAGGCAGGCCAGCTAGGCCCTATGGCAAAAATCGAAAATCAACAATAATAGAAAATCAGACTGAAATATTTTGAAGTAAGTTATCACATATTTCAAAAATATGGGCAATAGAATTTGTGATAAAATTGGAATCTAGTTTCAAAATACTAGGTTTATTTAAAAATAAATAAAATCTATTTGGTGGAAAAATTTGAAATTTCAATGCAAGAATAATTTAAATTTCATAAAAAATAAGCATAGGTGTTTGTCCCACCAATTCCTAACCAAGCAATAAAATGATAATATTTTTTTGTAAGATTTTTATATGAGTAAACAGAGGACCCATGTCCGATGTGGATGCATATTTTTGGTAATTTTTTCCAAGTAAATAATTAATTATGAATTCTTTTTATTACAACTTTTAGAAATATAAACTCGTCTACTGACCCTCAATCTTAATCCTAATAAAATCTAAGAAATTTATTTTTTATTTTTTTAATCATATAGTATAAAGCATAGAATGTGCATTACGTTTTGATTCAAAATATGGTACCGCTTTGAAAGTTATAGATGTTTTTCAATCAGCCTATTGATTAGGACTTTAGTTGTAATTCTAATAGAAATTAAATAATAATTATTTATTAAATTCAAATTAAAGCATTATTTATATTGGTGGAAAGATGAGAATATCCTCTAAAACCCTTTTCGTTTCATCAATTTTGGGTGAAAAAAGCCTGTCACCACATACCCTACATTGCCACTTTTGGTATACCATGATCCCGGCATATTCACATATGAGAATGATATATGATTGCTAGAGTTTCTTTCCTAGTTCTTTGACTATTATGCACATGTGCTCTAATTTGTATGTTTGAGTGAATAGGTACTAGCCTACATCTCCACCTGAATTAGTAGGTTTGAGTGTGCCTCAAATCCCAATGGTGGTTGAGGAGATAACATCTAGGCCCAAGTTATACCCCAGCCCTAGCCATTGTCACAATTATGGATAATTGATTCAATGTGTGACCACCTTTTTAGGTTGTCAAGGGACAATGCTCGATCTCCTTTACCATATGGTTGGAGTGTTGCACATATGTAAATTTTTCTATTTGGTTATGTGATTATGTGACTCCAATGTCTATGTAACGCCCCATCACACAAACCCCAAAGGAACAACTAAAAAATGCAACAATCTTTTTTTAAAGAACATAAGGAAAGTACATTAGGTATTCCCATCATAACAATGTTCTAAGTTGCACAACTAAATCCCTTGGGGTACATGAGGTGAAATTACCTAAACTATCCCATAACAAAGATAATAGATTAAACATTAAATTTTCAATTACATAAATCCATTCATTCACTTATCATCATCTAAACATTCATTCATGATATCAAAACGAATAAGAATAACCCATATAAAACCATACATGCAATTTACAATGAATTAATCATGAAGACATTAAGTACGTATTTCCATAGATACAACATAACTTCAACAATATTTACATATGGTAATTCAAGAATGATTTACATGGTATGATAATACATTACATTAGTCTGCTAGTACATCTCAATGAACACATATATAAAATTACATCATAAGTCTTCCCAATGCACATGGGAGTGATACATCAATATATAAAATACATCTAGAGTACAAATATACATCTGGAATAATAAATCCTAGATCAAATTGCCTCTAAAAAAATCTGCACTGAATGGTAGAACTACATCCAAGGGGACCCAACAGGGTGCATAGCACATTCAACCCAACCAACCCCATGCTGGGAGTAAACAAGGAAGGATCCCTGACCAAATACATCCAAATAGTAAACACAAGACTAAACTCCAGACAAAGATAACATAATATCAAAAGACCACTCACAAAACTATACATCAATAAATCACCAAAAACATAACAATAAACCACTTCCAAAGGATTTCAATAAAATAACTCAAAGGAATGCTAGAGGAGAGTGTCATCACATGGCCTTACATGGATTATCCAGACAACCTATCAAAAGGTGCCACTTCCATCTATGGTTATCCTGACATCCTATCTCAAGTTGCCACTCCATAGAGTTACTCATGTGGAATCGTTAACCTCTCATGAAGATGAGGAAACAATCTTGCCAACCACGGGCTTCTCAGCCCACCTTTAGGCTATGATAGCACTAACAGGTGGAAGAGGCATCCATAATTATCTTATTAATGTTTAACTACCCACCCCCTAATCAATTACTTAGGTTATCACTTATTACTCTAACTCTAACATGGGTTACCCTGGCAACCCCTTTGTGTGTCATCCCCCACTTAGAGCCACTCTCTCTAGACACCCAAAACATAAAAAACAACACCAAGGAATTGTACCACAAGAACACTGAACCAACAAATGGAACATCTGTGAAGCAAAACCATCTTGCCACAATCACATGAAACAACAATTATAACTAGTACAACCCATGTGTAAACTCAAATCACCACCAAAGCCAAAATGTAGGGCCAAATGTAAAATTACAAGATCCAATATACAACATACATCTCCCACCTCTAGAAGTCCCTAACCAACAACTTAAGCTCCTATAGAATGATAAACTAACTCAAGGGCTTTCCCACATGACACAAATCGAATAAAAAGATAACCACAATTGGCTCAATGAATAATTTCAAGAGTAAACAATCACACAAAACATCACCATATAACATATATAGTCACAAAATAATTTCACAAAGAAAATAAATAAATTAGTTTACTCAAGAATATTTATCATAATTTAATTCACCCAATTTATTTCTAATTTCCTCGGTTACATTACAACATTGTAAATTTAACATTATCCAATTATTCCACAATCACAGCACAAACATCCACCTTTATTTATATATATATATATGCATATTCATATATATATATGTTTTTTTTCATGTATATACATGTATGCATATATACATACAAATAAAATATATGTATTTATTAAAATCATGCATTTAATCCATATTATAAAAATTAACAGAATAATTCACTTTAAATATACCCATAGATATATATTTATTTATATACACATATATATTAATATATACACACACACACATATATATATATATAAATATAGATACATATATATATATATATATAAACTAAGAAAACAACAAATTTAAATAAAAAAACAAAGTGCAGTGGGTACTGTGTACCTCCCCGTGGGGAGGCCGTAGTCCCCACTAGTTGCATATAGCAGCCTACGACTACCATGCGCAGTCAGTGGTGACTGCGCGCAATAGTACCATGGGGAAGTGGGGGTGGTACGGCTTTAGCCAACCCTTCCCCTCCCCCCAACCAATATAAAACAATTTTTTTTATTTATTTTCTTTTTTTTAATATAATTTATTTTAACAAAACACAGACATGGAACCCAAATGTGAATATAATTTTATTTTAGTTTTTAGTTTTTTTTAACAAGGAAACCAAAAAATAAATAAACATTTTATGTATATATATATATTTTAATCTTTCAAAAATAGAGACACAAAATCCAAAACTGTGTGTATATATAATTTTATATTTCTTTTCAAAAGACAGAGTATAAAATTTAAATATATATATATGTATAAATATACATGTATATATATTTTCCCATTAAACACATAATAAATAATACAAATATATTGAATTCACAATCCACTTTTTTTCCAACACAATATAAATAAATAGGATATACAATTTTAATTTCCAAAACAAATCACTTTTCTTTTCAAATCAAAAAAAATCTCATAACTAGATTTATTGAAGGAAATCAAAAGGTTTCTCACTAATTTTCTACAGAAGATTTAAATGTCTGACACAAACAAATTTTCAACAACAGAATTTATTTTCAAACATAGATACAAATTTAAAATGTTGTAGACATGATTTTCATTTCCCTTACATAACAATCAAAATCAAAAGAATTAAATTAATCGAAAAGAACGTGGAGTCCTTCATTTGATGATGAATCCAAACACGGTAACCCTTTTTCCTCTTTCGAAAACAAACTCCCTCTAATCCTTTCAGCTCACTTCTGAAACAATTTTCTGTTCTTTTCTTACAGAACAATTTTCACAAAGAAGCACATAAACCTATCTTTTTCTTTTTTAGACCAAAAACCAAAAACCTTTCTTTGTGTGTGTGTAGAAACTTCCTTTTCTCACAATAAAATAGATAAAGCTCTTCTTTTTTTTTAAATCCAAAAATATTCATTGGTTCTTTTTCTTGCTTATAAAAGCTCACACTTATCTCATAGATTTTATTAAAAATTCATTATTTTCACATGATATTATCCTCACAAGATATTCTATTCTGATTTTCTAATTTTAATATCTTGAAAAATATAATTTATAATTATCACCAACATTATTTATTTAAATTAATTACTTACACCTTTTAATTAATTAAATAAATTTTAATTTACAACATTTAATTCCAAAATTACCATGACTCACAATTAATCATATCCACAAAATATCATTAATTTATTCCATATAAAGTAAAAATAAATTAAATAACAACTAACCATAATTAAAATAAATAAACAACATCCAATACTGAGACAAGTACAAAGCCAAAACCATGACAAAACAAGACTCACAATGAGGTGACGGACTTGGGATAGGGACACTTCCTTATGAACTCCCTTTTTCAACATCGTACCCATTGGGTTAATTTAATGCTCACCATGTTTTGCCGAAGTAGGTGGAATCGAGACTTTATTCATGCAATTCTTGCATACAAACAAACATCAAGTAGCATGTAATTCTCCATTATAGACACACCCTAAAAGGAAATCACGGGGTAGTAGGGCACTTGCAAGTGAGTGATGCTACTCCATCCTTTCACCAAAACTTGCTAACAACTCATAAAAAAACATAGCAACATAGAATCACAACATTGTTGCATATAATATTAAAGAAAAACCATAGCATAACCAGATAATATAACCACCACAGAATGTATCATCAAACATCATAAGTAACATCAAGTGCATCAAACCAACCAAACTATGAATCCACACACAACCAAGTCAGTGAACTAATCACCATCACAAACCAAGTATCAAACCAACACATAAGAGTATCAAAGAGTATCAACAACATGAGGGGTATTACATCCTCCCCCCTAGAACATGGCTTACTCCTAGAAGCGAGTAAATAAATATGGGTAAGCCTCTCTAATATGGGACGCATCCTCCCATGTCATGGAAGTCTTGTCATTTGGGTCCCACTGAACTCACACCTGTTCAATATCTCTGCCCCTGAGGGCGAGTCTCTGATGCTATAGCACAACTGAGAGCTAGCTTCTGGTCCTCGGCCTATAGAGAATTCCAATCAAGTATGTGAGTAACATCAAGATAATATGGTCTAAGGACTGAAACATGAAAAACATTATGAATCCGCAACAAACTAGGTGGCAAGGCTAGGTGGTAGGAAATAGGTCCAATCCTTTCTAACACCTCAAACGACCCTACAAAGGGGGGCACAAGATTAGAACCATTTCCATAATGAATAGGGCTCTTTCGTGGACATACTCAAAGAAACACCCTATCACAAAATTCAAACTGTCGATCAACTCTATGTGCATCTGCACACTTCTTCTGCCTATCTTGAGCTACCACAAGATGCTCTTAGATGTGAGCTAACTTCTGTTCCATATCTCAAAGCATTTTGGGTCCAAGGAGAACCCTGTCCTCTAAGCAATCCTAGCTCAAAGGGGTACAACAAGGACAACTGTATAAAGCCTAAAAAGGAGCCATGCCGATCGAACTATGGTAACCATTGTTGTAGGAAAACTTGACCAAGTGCAGATAATATTTCCAATGTGATTGTTGGTCAATGACATACATGTGGAGCATATCCTCAAGCACCTGATTGAATCTCTTAGTCTGACCATTTTTCTTAGGATGGTAGGCAGAACTAAAGTTTAATTGAGTCCCTAAGGACCGCTGCAAAGATGTCTATAGCGCAAATGTGAATATCAAATCTCTATCAGAAATGATTCTTCATGGTATCCCATGCAATCAAACAATGTCTTCCATGAACACCTTGGCCACCAAAGAAGCAGTATAGGAAGATCAGATAGGAGAGAATGGGCTACCTTGGTTAGTCTATCCATAGTGACCATGATAGCATCGTGCCACCTCGAAGACATAGGCAAGCCGACAATGAAATCCATAGAGATAATGTCCCACTTCCATTCTAAAACAAGATGAGGTTGCAACAAACCTACTGGATGATGATGCTAAGGCCTTAATCCTCTGATATTCTAGACATCTTGCCACAAAATTGGTGATATCACACTTTAATCCTGCCCAAAAATATAGTGAGCGTAGATCCACATACATTTTCTTAACTCCAAGATGTGCTGAATAAGGTGCCCGATGGGCTTCAGTCAAGATTAGGGTGTGAAGATCCTCTACAAGAGGTACATACATTCAGGCTGCATAATGCAAGACACCATTAGAATCCAGTGAGTATCCAACAAATTTTCCTTCCAGTGTTCTACCCGACTCAATTTCAGATTTCACCTCTTGATACTAATTGTTTGAAGAAAGAGCAGTGAGGATCTGACCCCTCAAATCAACCTCGAGAGCCACTACAAAAATCTCATGTCTACATCAGCTCAAAGCATCTTCTACAACATTCTCTTTTCCCTAGATATACTTTACTTCAAAATCATATTCGCACAAGAATTCCATCCACCTTCTCTGTCTTGCATTCAAGTTTGGCTATGTAAAGATGTATTGCAGACTACGATGATCCATATGCAACTTGAACCGATGCCCTAAAAGGAAATGTCTCCATCTTACCAGAGTATGAACAACAACGGCCAACTCAAGATCATGTCTAGGGTAGTTCAATTCATGATCCTTAAGTTTTTAGGATTCATACATAATAATTCACCCTTCTTGCATCAAAACAACCCCAAAGCCTTCCAAGGAAGCATCTGTACATACAACAAACTCCCTCGTAGGATCCAGTACTACCAAAATTGGTGCACTGGTCAACTCTTCCTTAAGAGTCTGGAATACTGACTAACATTGATCTGACCAAAGAAATTTCTTCCCCTTCCTCTGAAGAGAGGTAATGGTATGCACAATCCTCGAAAAGCCTTGGATGAACCTCCGATAATAGCCTGGTAGTCCCATGAAACTGTGAATTTCTGAGACATTCGTGGGTGTGGGCCAATCCACAATGGCCTAAATCTTTGCAGGATCCATAGAAATTGCCTCACCTGAAATGACATGACCCAAATATTAAACTTCAGTCTTATAGAATTCACACTGTTCCAAGTTGGCATACAACTAATTGTCCCTTAAGCACTATATCACCTATCTTAGATGTTCCTCATGTTCCTCCATAGATTTGAAATAAATCAGAATTTTGTCGAGAAACACAAGAATGAATCTATCCAAATACATTCGGAACACCCCATTCATTAATCTCATGAAGACTGAAGGTGCATTTGTCAACCCGAACAACATGACAGTGAACTCATAATGTCTGTATCGAGTGCAAAATATTGTTTTATGAATATCTTGTTCCGCAATCTACAACTGATGATACCCTGATTTGAGATCAATCTTAGAAAATATCTTTTCTCCTTTTATCTGATCGAAAAGATCATCAATTCTGGGCAAGGGATATCGGTTTTTCTATGTTACTTTTTTCAACTACTTGTAATCAATACACAGACAGAGAGAACCATCCTTCTTTATGAAAATTATGGGTGCTCCCCAAGGGGAAACACTTGGGTAGATAAACCCCTTAGCCAACAGCTCCTCCAATTGCAAACACAATTCTTGAAGCTCCTACTTTGTCATTCGGTATGGAGCCCGAGATATAGGCTCAACTCCAAGTACCAGATCAATACTGAAATCTATATCCCGCTTTGGTGGCATACCCGGTATCTCGCTCGAAAAAACATCAGAAAACCCCTTAAGGAGTGGGTAATCATCCAAGGACACCCCTCGACTATCCTCTGACTCAAGATCACTCACTACTACTACAAAAATCTAACAATCCTACCAAAAATTCCTTTTTAGTTACATGGCATAGATCATTTGCAATGAAATGGGCCTTTGAATACCCATGATCTCCACCTCCTTCTCGGAATCATTGATGCACTGCACTGCTTTACGACGATATTCTATCATGGCACGGTGTGCACTCAACCAATCGATTCCCAAGATGACATCATATCAGCCAAGTGGTAGGATCTGGAGATCCACCTTAGTTCTCAATGCCCCTATATCTAGACTACAACCCTAAACAAGCTTCTCTACTACAACCTTTTACCCTGAGGCCAATTCAACCTACCATTTTACGCCTTGCCTAGATGCCACCAATCTACATCACTCTACTTTTGAAGGAGATATAAAAGAGTCAGATGCACCAAAATCAAAGAGTATGGAAATACTAGTGTCATGTAACACACCTGATGTCTCGATCATAGTGTCCTAATATTTTGCTTGATGATTGTCCACTACCGTAAACACCAAATGTGCTCTACCTGCATTGCCCACTGTCAGCTCAAAAGTAGTTGGTCTATGGCTAAAACTTGAAGTACTCATTTGTGGACACTGTCTGGAAATATGTCCCTGCTGCCCACATGAGAAATGACCTGTGCCTCACCCAAATCCCCTGACACTAGATGGTGCACTCGACTACTAAAAACTACATCATGAAGGTGCTGACCAGACAAAGATAACATAATATCAAAAGACCACTTAAAAAACTATACATTGATAAATCACCAAAAACATAACAATAAACCACTTCTAGAGGATTTCAATAAAACAACTCAAAGGAATGCTAGAGGAGAGTGTCATTGCATGGCCTTACATGGATTATCTAGACAACCTATCACAAGGTGCTGCCTCCATCTATAGTTATCCTGACAACCTATCTCAAGGCGCTGCTCCATAGAGTTACTAATATGGAATTGTTAACCTTTCCTGAAGACGAGACAATGATCTTGCCAAGCACGGCCTTCTCGGCCCACCTTTAGCCTATGATAGCACTAACAGACTGTAGCACCCGTCATGCAAACCCCAGAGAACACACACATTGCAAATAATTTTTTTTTAAAACAATTGAATTAAACATGCAATAACATTAAACCATAACCACATAGCATATTTCATAGCATTAACACGCTTGGTTCTCTGGGGCACGCGAGGTTACATTGCAACAACAAAACAAAATCAAAGGTAAAGATTACAACAATATTATTTACATTAAAATAACCATAAATAAGGATACATTCAAAACCATGATGCAAGAATAATAGACATCACATAATATATCCATGATACATCTCTTAATAAAAATACAAATGATCCTAACTATTACATCATTGTTTTAATGTTACATTACAATCTCTGATAATTGAATTCCATTGAATTTTCCCAACATGGGGATTAATACAAGAATAATGAAATATGAAATGCAAGAGAATACTGGTACAACTCCACTACGGAAATGCCGAGAAGATAGGATGCTGATGGGGAACCCAACGGGTGCGGAGCACATTCCACCCAACCATGTGAATTACAAGTAACTCACCCCCCATGCTCAGAGGTGATGAGGAAGAGAACCCGACCATGAATGTCAAACTGACTCAACAACAACATGATACAAAACAAGTACAACTCAAGGCATACAATGAACAACCCTCAATGTTCACCAATCACATAATAAGTTAAAACTATGAAACTCATCACAATAAAATAAAGTATCACCAATTGTACATGAAACTAAATAGCAATCATAAACCAAAATTCACAAGAATCAGAAAAACCATAAAGATACAATATCCAGAAGAACCGCAACAACATCTAAAATACATTTCCAAATAAATCTGAAACAATTAAAAGAACATGATTCCATATAAATCTAAAACAACCATTCAATACACAATTCCAGAGGTAACAAGAAACAAGGCAAACGGGTGTCAAGTGGGGAGTGTCATCACATAGCTCTCATGGGGTCCCCTGGCACTTCCTCCAACTGAGGCGCCAACACCCATCTATGGATCCCCTAACTCTAAAATCAGAAACAACATAAAGATTACAATATTCGGAGGCAACTACAACAAAGCACAAGGGTGTCAAGTGGAGAGTGTCATTGCATAGCTCTCATGGGATTCTCCTGGCCCTGCCTCCTAACTGAGGTGCCGGCACCATAGGGTAGCTAATGCGGAGCCAATAATCTCTCATGGAGACGAGACTATGGCTTTGCCGACCACGACCTTCTCAGTCTATCAGTAGTCTATGGTAGCCCTAATGCATAGCTGAGGAATCCAATGTTTTATTATCTTGGGTTTTTAAAACTACCCAACCCCCTAAATTCTATTGTTTAGGTTATCACTTGTTTAACTACTCTTTCGTGGGTTATCCTGAGCCCTTCCTTATCCTGAGGCACTGGCGCCCACGAAGAGCCACTCTCCCTATGACCCCTAACATAAATAAAAAAAACTAGGCAAGGATTGAACTATAACATAAAGAACATAATACCAAAACAAGAACCATGCGAGGCATTAACCCTCTCGCATCACTCATAACCAAAAGATCTTACAACGCCGTTCAACCCTTCTAACAGAATGCCAATAAGTTTCAACTTCGAAGGTATAACCAAAATGAGGATAACATGTAGAGCATAAAACTCAAAACAAGACATACGAGGCAAATCCATCTCGCAATAAATCGTAATTGCAACAACTACAACCACGTACAACCATTCCAAATAATAAAGCTCAAAATCATGTAATATTCTAATCACAAAGATACAAGTATAATCATCAAAGGATATAAAACATGCCTCTGGAGAAGACCAAGATTTACAATAATCCAAATGAGGTTAAAAACACAACAGAGTTCCCACATCACAAGGATAAGGTCAATAATAATAAATAGAAGACAATAACAAGAAAACACGATTATCTAACTCGAGAAGACGATTCGACCAATTATGTATAATATCTCTATTTTACACGACATAGTGTCGAAAATAAAGAACAATAAAATTATTGACAACTTATCTGATTTGTTTTCCTTAATTACTCAAAGATAATAAATTTCATGTTTACTCAACTAAATCATCATTATATTTTCCTAAGGATAAACTGTTATGAAACATTTTAATAATCAAACGTTCAAATACTAAGTTATATCGAACAAGAAAGTCATCATCAATGATTCCTTTACACACCCATAAGAACTATTGGAATGATTAAAGAGCTCTAGATCGTAACCCATAAATACACAACTACAAATAACAAATAAACATGAAGACCATACATCACAATTAATGGAACCCAAAGATAAACCCTAGCCTCCATCTATTTTAATCAATATTCCTAAACAATACAATTATATGAGAACCAAATGTAAAAGCATTTAGTACGATTGATAATCCAATTATAAAGCATAATATTTCAACATCATTTTTTTTTTTTTACGATCTATCCATTTATGAAGTAATTAAGAGAAAACAAATAAATATATCATATAACAACTCCATACCTATATTATTTCAACAAATTAACTTTTTATGTATAATTGTAATGCATATATTATATCAAATCCTCTAATTAGCATATTATAGGAAAGCCAATTTTCTTTTAAAATAACATAACCTAAAATAAAATTACTACTTTCTTTTAACTTACTCTAAATTTATTCACTTCACTAATAAATTCCCTTTCACCGAAATTTCCTTAAGTACCAATACTACTAAAAGAAAGATATTAATTCATTTTAAAATACATAATATCAATAATATACCCCTGATCTATTATTTACCCTATACATATTCATCAGAAGATATTTACTAAAATACAAGTTAGTTATAAGAGAAATCAACGTTTAGTAGATACCCAACTCTTATATTATGCACAACATATAAATGATATTATAGAGTGCACTTCCAATACAATGTGTCGGTAATAAGGCCACATATAATAGCATATATACGTAATACATTTATTTACATTGGAGTACCAGACTAGAAGTATGCATTGAGACGGTCATAAAATAATCACAAGGAGATAAAGAGAATTAAATACCGACTGAGGGAAGAAGGAGGTAGACCGCACCGATTTAGGGGTAGACATAGATTTTCTTAGAGAAAAAGATTAGAAATAATGAGGAAGGGAAAAGACCTAGCTCACAGTTGAAAGCAAGGGAGATCGATCTAAGAGGTGAGGACCATCACTAACTTTAGACGGTAGTGACTTCGTTCATCAGGAGAACATTGGTGATGCTAAAAGAAATAACCTGGAAGAAATAATAACATGGTGCGACCCATATTACCGAGGAAACCATAAGACAACAGATATGCAACAGGATGGCATCAGGTTAACAAGCTTAAGACCATGAATCAGAAGAGGATACCATCATCAAGGAAACTTCAATAAAGAGATAAAATGTAACACAACATCAACAAGGACGCGGCTAGAGGAGAGGACTGGCTGACGTATTTTAAACAGGTTAAGAAACTTTCAAGCAATTGCAATGTATTCGCCTTTCACCGATTCAAATCTAATAGATTCGACTCTCACCAATTCGAATAAAGTGATGCAGCTAGCCTAAATCAGCTTACCAAGATTTGACAGGGATTAAAAGAAGATAGTAGAATAGCAGATAAGGGCGAGTAATAACCAGTTCAAACCATTTAAATATGTAAAGCAACAAATACATAGCATAGGATATCGGTGACCATGGGAGGCAAGATATAAGGACTCAAAATTGAATTGATTAAGGAAGCTGGGGTACACCGACATCCTCTAGAAATTCTAGGCTCTACCCTCTCTATATAACTTATAAATTCAGAAGAAATCATGGTATTATTATAATTTTCAAATACATACATTTATAAGCTCTATAATCTTCAATGGTACTTATACCTATCTAAAACCACATTGTTCACATTAAATAGGGTAGAAATAGGAATACTTAGATGTATAAATGAATGGGACCTCCTACCATTGTTCTAAGTTTCATGTCCTGATTCTGGATGCTTTTGAAATCACTTATACAATGAGTGAACACCGAGCACGAAGGAAAACTTAGATGAAAGCAATGTCACCACTGGGCAGTGATATGGTTGTTGCAGAATTATTAAGGCAATTAGATGGCATTTAACATACATATAATGGCAGCTAAAGAGAGTCAAAAATCTATAAGCAGAAAACATAACATGCATAATTCGGAACGAGTTAAGAATGAAACAACCAAAACTGTAGGCCTGAACTATCATCAAGAGATGGATGGGGATTATTGATGATGCTAATTGAAACAATACGAAATATCCAGAGAATAATCAAAACCCGGTATACCTAACAATCCCTAAACATACTAACTCATATGGATATCTATGAACTATGCAGTTAAAAACAAAGGTGTGATTTCAATTCCGTGATAATAAACAAAAATTTATTATCTACAAGCTAGAGATAAGCATTCAAAAACTCACAATTGGAAGAAGACAGAGAAATTTAGCATGAATCCATATTCGTACCTCTTCTTCTTCTTGCCCCTAGGTTACTGCAGAAGCCATCCCAAGTAAAAAGATCCCCCCCCTAATGTCCAATCCTCAGAGATGTGAATTTACTTTCTTTCAAGCCAAGAATAATCCGAAAAAATCCTCTGTCTCCCCCCAAACTTACCAAGAAAATTCTTAATTAAAAATAAAAGACATTCTCCATTCTTTTTCAAAAACTCTTAAAAAACAAAAATAAAATAAATTAATTCTTTAAAAGCAAGCTTGTTAATTAGATCTGTATTCTTATTTGATCACACCACTTTTTCATACTTTTATATGCTTTATTGTTTTAATTTCTATTTTTACTACTTTTCTTGCACATCACATTATCTATTTAATTTAAATAAATTATTCTAATAATTATCCTCCACCAGATAATTGATTAAAATAATTAAAACACTTTTAATATTTAATTATCATTTAATTAAAATATATGACTTTCAAAAATAATTAAATCATTTAAATATTTAAATTGAATTTAAATCTAACATTAAAAATAACAATTATTTCCATCATTTAAATTGAATACACCAAGACATATAAAGTACCAACATTAATCAAAATACGACAAAACACAAACACAAACCATAAAAGACGACAATTACACAAATGAACAATACCAATTAAATGAGACGATCTGACATCATGGAACAGAATGACTTCATCGTCACCTCTATTTCAACATTTAACCCTTGGGCTATTAATGCTCACCCTTTCCTGCCGAAGCAGGTGGAATTGAGACTTGTACCTGCAATACCTGCATACAGATGAGTTGTGTACATGTGCATACATATACATATATATATATAAAATCGAAGCATTAAATTAAAGCACTGCATTGTGAGAAGGAATCGCAACATAACAGGGCACTCGCGAACGAGTGATGCTATATTGTCCTTCATCACACCTATTCTAACAATTATAATCTAACTGATAAAATAACATTTCTAAACTAACAATTCATCTCATGACATAATTCATTAAATCATTGCATCATAATATAATTATGAAAATCAACTAATATAACCAACCACAATGTCATATGAACTAATCATGTCCATAAGGAAATAACATCACCATCAAATATCTAACCAGCCAAATCAAACAATAATAGTATCATCATAGTCACAAATAGAAAACGAATGCATAGAAAAATAATAAATCCAAACAGTAAGAGGAGGGGTATTACATCCTCCCCCTCATAAAATCAGCTTACTCCTGGAAGCTGGTAAACAAGAGGAAATAAGGTTCCCTAATATAGAAGGCATCCTCACACACCCAGATGGTGAACTAATCACCATTAGAAACTAGAATCCAGCTCACACATAAGAGTAACAAATAATAATACAAGTATTAGTAACATGGGGGTATTACATCCTCCCCCCCCAAGGATATGGCTTACTCTGAGAAGCCATTAAATAGATAAGAGTAAGCACACAACAATCGCGCAGAGAACACGCCACAAACCACACACATAACTCACATTACTGGGAAACCACATCACACAATGACACAAGGGTTCATAGTGCATCCTTGATAGGAAGGATATCGGTGCATTGCGCACTACACCGAGGGTCCTATCCTTTCCCATCAGTTTCCTGCACCATTTCCCTGAGACCGGCTAACGGAAGAAACTTAGGTTCACAACAAACACAACAGAAAAAAAAAAAATGAAACTCTAGACTCCAGGGACTAAACGCAAGGTTACATAGTGAGCACACATAGTGCCCAGTGTATGAACCTATGCTCTGATACCAAGTTGTAGCACCCGTCGTGCAAACCCCAGAGAACACACACATTGCAAATAATTTTTTTTTTTTTAAGCAATTGAATTAAACATGCAAAAATATTAAACCATAACCACATAGCATATTTCATAGCATTAACACACTTGGTTCTCTGGGGCATGTGAGGATACATCGCAACAACAAAACGAAAAGAAAGGTAAAGATTACAACAATATTATTTACATTAAAATAACCATAAATAAGGATACATCCAAAACCATGATGCAAGAATAATAGACATCACATAATATATCCATGATACATCTCTTAATAAAAATACAAATGATCCTAACTATTACATCATTGTTTTAATGTTACATTACAATCTCTGGAAATGCCGAGAAGACAAGATGCTGATGGGGAACCCAACGGGTGCGGAGCACGTTCCACCCAACCATGTGAATTACAAGTAACTCACCCCCCGTGCTTAGAGGTGACGAGGAAGAGAACCCAACCATGAATGTCAAACTGACTCAACAAAAACATGATACAAAACAAGTACAACTCAAGGCATACAATGAACAACCCTCAATGTTCACCAATCACATAATAAGTTAAAACTACGAAACTCATCACAATAAAATAAAGTATCACCAATTGTACATGAAACTAAAAGCAATCATAAACCAAAATTCACAAGAATCAGAAATAACATAAAGATACAATATCCAGAAGAACCACAACAACATCTAAAATACATTTCCAAATAAATCTGAAACAATTAAAAGAACATGATTCCATATAAATCTAAAACAACCATTCAATACACAATTCCAGAGGTAACAAGAAACAAGGCAAACGGGTGTCAAGTGGGGAGTGTCATTGCATAGCTCTCATGGGGTCCCCTGGAACTTCCTCCAACTGAGGCGCTGACACCCATCTATGGATCCCCTAACCCTAAAATCAGAAACAACATAAAGATTACAATATCCAGAGGCAACTACAACAAAGCACAAGGGTGTCAAGTGGAGAGTGTCATCGAATAGCTCTCATGGGATTCTCCTGGCCCTACCTCCTAACTGAGCTTCCGGCACCATAGGGTAGATAATGCGGAGCCAATAATCTCTCATGAAGATGAGAATATGGCTTTACCGACCACGGCCTTCTCAGTCTATCACTAGTCTATGGTAGCCCTAATGCATAGCTGAGGAATCCAATGTTTTATTATCTTGTGTTTTTAAAACTACCCAACCCCCTAAATTCTATTGTTTAGGCTATCACTTGTTTAACTACTCTTTCATGGGTTATCCTGAGCCCTTCCTCATCCTGAGGCACTGGCACCCACGAAGAGCCACTCTCCCTATGACCCCTAACATAAATAAAAAAAACTAGGAAAGGATTGAACTATAACATAAAGAACATAATACCAAAACAAGAACCATGCGAGGCATTAACCCTCTTGCATCACTCATAACCAAAATATCTTACAACACCATTCAACCTTTCTAAACAGAATGCCATTAAGTTTCAACTCCGAAGGTATAACCAAAACGAGGATAACATGTAGAGCATAAAACTCAAAACAAGACATACGAGGCAAATCCATCTTTCAATAAATCGTAATTGCAACAACTACAACCACGTACAACCATTCCAAATAATAAAGCTCAAAATCATGTAATATTCTAATCACAAAGATACAATTATAATCATCAAAGGATATAAAACATGCCTCTGGAGAAGACCAAGATTTACAATAATCCAAATGAGGTTCAAAACACAACAGAGTTCCCACATCACAAGGATAAGGTCAATAATAATAAATAGAAGACAATAACAAGATCACACGATTATCTAACTCGAGAAGATGATTCGACCAATTACGTATAATATCTCTATTTTACTCGACATATTGTTGAAAATAAAGAACAATAAAATTATTGACAACTTATCTAATTTGTTTTCCTTAATTACTCAAAGATAATAAATTTCATGTTTACTCAACTAAATCATCATTATAATTTCCTAAGGATAAATTGTTATGAAACATTTTAATAATCAAACGTTCAAATACTAAGTTATATCGAACAAGAAAGTCATCATCAATGATTCCTTTACACACCCATAAGAACTATTGGAATGATTAAAGAGCTCTAGATCGTAACCCATAAATACACAACTACAAATAACAAATAAACATGAAGACCATACATCACAATTAATGGAACCCAAAGATAAACCCTAGCCTCCATCTATTTTAATCAATATTCCTAAACAATACAATTATATGAGAACCAAATGTAAAAGCATTTAGTACGATTGATAATCCAATTATAAAGCATAATATTTCAACATCATTTTTATTTTTATTTTTACGATCTATCCATTTATGAAGTAATTAAGAGAAAACATATAAATATATCATATAACAACTCAATACCTATATTATTTCAACAAATTAACTTTTTATTTATAATTGTAATGCATATATTATATCAAATCCTCTAATTAGCATATTATAGGAAAGCCAATTTTCTTTTAAAATAGCATAATCTAAAATAAAATTACTACTTTCTTTTAACTTACTCTAAATTTATTCACTTCACTAATAAATTCCCTTTCACCGAAATTTCCTTAAGTACCAATACTACTAAAAGAAAGATATTAATTCATTTTAAAATACATAATATCAATAATATACCCCTGATCTATTATTTACCCTATACATATTCATCAGAAGATATTTACTAAAATACAAGTTAGTTATAAGAGAAATCAACGTTTAGTAGATACCCAACTCTTATATTATGCACAACATATAAATGATATTATAGAGTGCACTTCCAATACAATGTGTCACTAATAAGGCCACATATAATAGCATATATACGTAATACATTTATTTACATTGGAGTACCGGACTAGAAGTATGCATTGAGACGATCATAAAATAATCACAAGAAGATAAAGAGAATTAAATACCGACTGAGGGAAGAAGAAGGAGGTAGACCGCACCGATTTAGGGGTAGACATATATTTTCTTAGAGAAAAAGATCAGAAATAATGAGGAAGGGAAAAGACCCAGCTCACAGTCGAAAGCAATGGAGATCGATCTAAGAGGTGAAGACCATCACTAACTTTAGACGGTAGTGACTTCGTTCATCAGGAGAACATTGGTGATGCTAAAAGAAATAACCTGGAAGAAATAATAACATGGTGGGACCCATATTACTGGGGAATCCATAAGACAACAGATATGCAACAGGATGGCATCGGATTAACAAGCTTAAGACCATGAATCAGAAGAGGATACCATCATCAAGGAAACTTCAATAAAGAGATCAAATGTAACACAACATCAACAAGGACATGGCTAGAGGAGAGGACTGGCTGACATATTTTTAATAGGTTTAAGAAACTTTCAAGAAATTGCAATGTATTCACCTTTCACCGATTCAAATCTAATATATTCGTCTCTCACGAATTCGAATAAAGTGATCCAGCCAGCCTAAATCAGCTTACCAAGATTTGACAGGGATTAAAAGAAGATAGTAGAATAGCAGAGAAGGGCGAGTAATAACCAGTTCAAACCATTTAAATATGTAAAGCAACAAATACATAGCATGGGATATTGGTAACCATGGGCGGCAAGATATAAGGACTCAAAATCGAATTGATTAAGGAAGCTGGGGTACGCCGACATCCTCTAGAAATTCTAGGCTCTACCCTCTCTATATAACTTATAAATTTAGAAGAAATCATGGTATTATTATAATTTTCAAGTACATACATTTATAAGCTCTATAATCTTCAATGGTACTTATACCTATCTAAAACCACATTGTTCACATTAAATAGGGTAGAAACAAGAATACTTAGATGTATAAATGAATGGGACCTCCTACCATTGTTCTAAGCTGCGTGTCCTGATTCTGGATGCTTTTGAAATCACTTATACAATGAGTGAACACCGAGCACGAAGTAAAACTTAGATGAAAGCAATGTCACCACTGGGCAGTGATATGGTTGTTGCAGAATTATTGAGGCAATTAGATGGCATTTAACATACATATAATGGTAGCTAAAGAGAGAGTCAAAAATCTATAAGCATAAAACATAACATGCATAATTTGGATCGACTTAAGAATGAAACAACCGGAACCGTAGGCCTGCACTATCATCAAGAGATGGATGGGGATTATTGACGATGCTAATTGAAACAATCTGAAATATCTAGAGAATGATCAAAACCCGGTATACCTAACAATCCCTAAACATACTAACTCAGATGGATATCTATGAACTATGCAGTTAAAAATGAAGGTGTGATTTCAATTCTATGATAATAAACAAAAATTTATTATCTACAAGCTAGAGATAAGCATTTGAAAACTCACAATTGGAAGAAGATAGAGAAATTTAGCGTGAATCCATATTCGTACCTCTTCTTCTTCTTGCCCCCAGGTTACTGCAGAAGCCATCCCAAGTAAAAAGATCGCCCCCCCCAATGTCCAATCCTCAGAGCTGTGAATTTACTTTCTTTCAAGCCAAGAATAATCCGAAAAAAATCCTCTGTCTCCCCCCAAACTTACCAAGAAACCAAGAAAATTCTTAATTAAAAATAAAAGACATTCTCCATTCTTTTTCAAAAACTCTCAAAAAACAAAAATAAAATAAATTAATTCTTTAAAAGCAAGCTTTTTAATTAGATCTGTATTCTTATTTGATCACACCACTTTTTCATACTTTTTTATGCTTTATTGTTTTAATTTCTATTTTTACCACTTTTCTTGCACATCACATTATCTATTTAATTTAAATAAATTATTCTAATAATTATTCTCCACGAGATAATTGATTAAAATAATTAAAACACTTTTAATATTTAATTATCATTTAATTGAAATATATGACTTTCAAAAATAATTAAATCATTTAAATATTTAAATTGAATTTAAATCTAACATTAAAAATAACAATTATTTCCATCATTTAAATTGAATACACCAAGACATATAAAGTACCAACATTAATCAAAATATGACAAAACACAAACACAAACCACAAAAGACAACAATTACACAAATGAACAATACCAATTAAATGAGACGATCTGACATCATGGAACAGAATGACTTCATCGTCACCTCTGTTTCAACATTTAACCCTTGGCCTATTGATGCTCGCCCTATCCTATCGAAGCAGGTGGAATCGAGACTTGTACCTACAATACCTACATACAGACGAAGTTGTGTACATGTGCATACATACATATATATATATAATCGAAGCATTAAATTAAAGCACTGCATTGTGAGAAGGAATCGCAACATAACAGGGCACTCATGAACGAGTGATGCTATATTGTCCTTCATCACACCTATTCTAACAATTATAATCTAACTGATAAAATAACATTTCTAAACTAACAATTCATCTCATGACATAATTCATTAAATCATTGCATCATAATATAATTCTGAAAATCAACTAATATAACCAACCACAATGTCATATGAACTAATCATGTCCATAATGAAATAACATCACCATCAAACATCTAACTAGCCAAATCAAACAATAATAGTATCATCATAGTCACAAATAGCAAAGGAACGCATAGAAAAATAATAAATCCAAACAGTAAGAGGAGGGGTATTACACAGACGGATGAGACATCCATAATTATCTTATTAATGTTTAACTACCCACCCCCTAATCAATTACTTAGGTTATCACTTATTACTCTAACTCTAACGTAGGTTACCCTGACAACCGCTTTGTGCACCGGTGCCCACTTAGAGCCACTCTCTCTAGACACCCAAAACATAAAAAAACAACACCAAGGAATTGTACCACTAGAATAGTGAACCAACAAATGGAACATCTGTGAGGAAAAACCATCTCACCAAAATCACATGAAATAACAACTATAACCGATATAACCCATGTGTAAACTCAAATCACCACCAAAGCCAAAACGTAGGGCCAAATGTCAAATTACAAGATCCAATATACAACATCAATCTCCCACCTCTGGAATTCCCTGACCAACAACTTAAGCTCCTATAGAAGGATAAACTAACTCAAGGGCTTTCCCACATGACACAAATCCAATAAAAAGAAAACCAAAATTGGCTCAATGAATAATTTCAAGAGTAAACAATCACACAGAACGTCACCATATAACATATATGGTCACAAAATAATTTCACCAAGAAAATAAATAAATTAGTTTACTCAAGAATATTTATCTTAATTTAATTCACCTAATTTATTTCTAATTTCCTCGGTTACATTACAACATTGTAAATTTAACATTATCCAATTATTCCACAATCACAACACAAATAGCCACCTTTATTTATATATATATATATATATATATGCATATTCATATATATACATTTATTTTCATGTATATATTAAAATCATGCATTTAATCCATATTATAAAAATTATCAAAATAATTCACCATAAATATACCCATAGATATATATTTATTTATATAGATATACACATATATATTAATATATACACATATATATATAAATATATACATATATATTTATATATCTATATAAATATACACATATATATACATACATATATATATATAAACTAAGAAAACAACAAATTTGAAAAAAAACAAAGCGCAGTGAGTACTGCGTACAAAGCATAGTGGATATTGTGTTCCTCCCTGTGGGGAGGCTGTAGTCCCCACTGGCTATGTACATCAGCCTACAACTACTGTGTGTAGTCTGTGGTGACTGCACGCAACAATACCACGGGGAAGTGGGGGTGGTACGGCTTCGGTCGACCCTTCCCCCCCAACCAATATAAAACAACTATATATATTTTTTAATATAATTTATTTTAACAAAACATAGACACAGAACCCAAACGTGAATATAATTTTATTTAATATTTCATCTTTTTTTAACACATAAACTAAAAAATAAATAAATTTTTTATTTATATATATATATTAATCTTTCAAAAATATAGACATAGAATCCAAAATTGTGTATATATATATAATTTTATATTTCTTTTCAAAAGACAGTATAAAATTTAAATATATATATGTATAAATATACATGTATATATATTTTCCCATTAAACACATAATAAATAATACAAATATATTGAATTCACACTCCAGTTTTTCTCCAACACAATATAAATAAATAGGGTATACAATTTTAATTTCCACAACAAATCAATTTTCTTTTCAAATCAAAAGAGTATCATAACTAGATTTATTGAAGGAAATCAAAAGGTTTCTCACTAATTTTCTACATAAGATTTAAAGGTCTGACACAAACAAATTTTCAACAACAGAATTTATTTTCAAACATAGATAAAAATTTCAAATGTTGCAGACATGATTTTCATTTTCCTGGAGTCCTTCGTTTAATTGAAAGAATTAAATTAATTGAAAAGAACCTGGAGTCTTTCGTTTGATGATGAATCCAAACATTGTAACCATTTTTCCTCTTTTGAAAATGATTTTTTTCTAAAGATCCTTCTCAAATTCCTTTTAGCTCACTTCTGAAACAATTTTCTATTATTTTCTTACAGAACAATTTTCACAAAGAAGCACAAAAACCTATCTTTTTCTTTTTTAGACAAAAACTAAAAACCTTTCTCTCTGTGTGTGTAGAAACTTCCTTTTCTCACAATAAAATAAATAAAAATAAATAAAGCTCTTTTTTTCAAAAATCCAAAACATTCATTGGTTTTTTTTCTTGCTTTTAAAAGCTCACACTTATCTCATAGATTTTATTAAAAATTCATTATTTTCACATGATATTATCCTCACAAGATATTCTCTTTGGATTTTCTAATTTTAATATCTTGAGGAAGATAATTTATAATTATCACCAACATTATTTATTTAAATTAATTACTTACACCTTTTAAATAGTTAAATAACTTTTAATTTACAACATTTAATTCCAAAATTACCATTACTCACAATTAATCATATCCACAAAAAATATTAATTTATTCCATATAAAGTAAAAATAAATTAAATAACAACTAACCATAATTAAAATAAATAAACAATAACAACCAATACTGAGACCAGGACAAAGCCAAAACCATGACATAACAAGACTCACAACGAGGTGATGGACTTGGGATAGGGACACTTCCTTATCAACTCCTTTTTACAACATTGTACTTATTGGGTTAATTTAATGCTCGCCCTGTCCTACCGAAGTAGATGGAATCGAGACTTTATTCCTACAATTCTTGCATACAAACAAATGTCAAGTAGCATGTAAATATCCATTGCAGATACACCATGAAAGGAAATGTTGGGGTAGCAAGGTGCTCGCAAGCAATTGATGCTACTCTGTCCTTTCACCAAAACTCACAAACAACTCATCAAAAAACATAGCAACATAGAATCACAACATCGTTGCATATAATATTAAAGAAAAAACATAGCATAACTAGATAATATAACCACCACATAATGTATCATCAAACATCATAAGTAGCATCAAGTGCAACAAACCAACCAAGTCGGTGAACGAATAACCATCACAAACCAAGTATCAAACCAACACATAAGAGTATCAAAGAGTATCAACAACATGAGGGGTATTACAGTCTAGTTTTGAGTGTGGATTCAATCCTAATGGTGCTAAGTCCTTCGGTAAGTCAAGTTAGTCACTGTTGTGATCATTCTCATTATTTATGTTTTGATGTGAATGTCTCTTTTATGTGAAAAGTTATTTTGTGGTTTATGCATAACCTTGGATTGTGGATTATTTAAGTGAAGTTAGATATTGGGTCACCCATGTTAGTTGTTATTATAGTTGTTATTAATGTGATGAGGTGTGATTTACTATTATTATATATATGTATTTATATTGCTATGGTTATTCTTTGGTGTGGGCGAATATTAGTTATTAATATTATTATGATTATATGTGTATTATGTTTTATGAAAATAAGGTTATAAATATTAACATATTCTACTATTATTTATTAAATATTAATATGTAAGCATATGTTATATTTGTATTTTGATTTACTATTTTGGTGGAGTGATTATTTTAAGGAGGTTCATTTATCTCTTATAATATTTTGAATTTATTTGGTGGGAAACTCTAAAAAATGAGCTAATTATGTGAGTTAATTTGATTGTTTATTTTATTTTAATTAATTATTTAGTTTCAGTGGGATGATGATAGATACTTTGATTTAATATTTTAGTAATTTATTTTATGAGAGGATTTTATTTCCTTGTTTTATTTTGGAAAAAAGAAATAAAGTTTCTTTCTTTTTTGAATTTAATTAGTTTTATTTATGGAAAAAAAAGGGGAAATGAGACTTTCACTTTTTGTGTATAAAATTTTAGAGGATTTTGATAAATATTTTTGGAGTTTTTGAGAATTGTGAGATTTTACATAGTTTTGGAGTAATTTTTCTAAGATTTTTGAGAAATTTGGAGTGGTTTTGAATCAAAATTTAGAGGAGAGTGATTTGGAATTCAATTATGATTTGAGGGGAATGGATTTTGTTGGGAAATTGTGGTTTTGAGAAAAATTCTAGATCAGGGAGTCAGAAGTTCAAATTTTTGGAGCTTGACATCTAATTCTCATCCATGCCAAGTGTTGGATCCAGGTTGGATTTTAAAATATTTTGTTTAAATTTTCTTTTTGAATGCAAGAATAATTTGATTGATTTATCTCTCTCTGATTCTTGAAAATAAATTATAGATATTTTTATTCTATGTGTGAATGAAATATTTATTTATTCTAGAATAAAAATCAATATATGTTTATTGTCTTCAGTGAAATGGTCTTCTTGCGTCATCCATAAATATATTTTAACAAACTAGATTAGTGAGATATTTAATGAGTTTATTTATTTTGTTGTATTTTAAACTCTATCCAAAAATCTCAGAAACCCAGATCGTAGTTTTTGAGATATGGTTGAGACACGAGGCTACTGTCAAGGTGCTCCTTCATTACTACAAATGCTCTCTTGTTTCTCCCTATAATTGTAACTAGTCAATAGAAGGCTAATATTTTAGATTTATAATAATTTGAAAGTAGTTAAATTAATTAAATTTTTAATATTTTATATTTTGGAAAAGATCTGGTTGCTGTATTTCTCATTTTATCATTTGGTTGTAATCGAGTATGCCAAAAAGAGGGTTTTTATAGGAGTCATCTTTTGTTTTGTATTTTGTAAATTTTTGAGTATTTTTAGTTAATTTGTTCTATGTTGTTGAGTATTCGAAGGCCAAATCTAAAATGGGTCTTTGACAGATTTAGATTTCAAGTTGACTTGAGTGTTTTATAGCTATTTTATGGATGACAGATTTACTATTGTCAAGAGGGAAAAATTAGTTCAGTTATGAAGTTGTATAGGAGGATATAGCTCTATCATTTTATCTATATTGTGTTGTATTATTTATGCTTAAATTTGTTACTATATGTATGTTGACAATCTCTTCGCACTTGTGAAAACTTATGTTGAGGTTTCTATATTGTGTAAGGATCAATTGTACCAAGGTTAAGTATTGTTGGTCCTAAATTTGAACTGTGAAATTAAAAGTTGGTTATCATGTTATAAGATTGTGCAAATGATTTTATGTGCTTCACTTTATGTGTTGTGATATATGATCTATTTTTGGGTTTCCTATTTGTTTGTGTTATGTTTTGGCCCCTGGAAGTATTTGGAAGTCTTTGTGAAAGTCCTTGTGATTTTTTGTTGATTCTTATTTTAGGCAATCTCCTTTGGATGTTTAGTGTTAGCCACTTGTTTCTGTTGCTTTCTTGTGTGTGGGTCCTAGTTTTGTCTCCTAACACAAAATGAGTGGGCCTCAGGGTTCCATGTGGTAGGGTGGTATTTTCCAACCATCCATTAGGGTTTAGTTGATGCAATTCATGTGCAACATGGAGTCTTTCCTTCCACTTCATTCTATAGTTGGTTTTATGATGCAGATGATATTTCTAAGAAAATTGTGTCTAATATGTATCTTATATATGTAATTCTTAAATGAATGAATCTTGTACATTGTAGCATTCTTGTAAAGGATATGTAAATAAGTTGATGTAACCTTGAAGATATATTTATTGTTTTTTATTATGTAATGAAAGGTTAACGTAGAAATGTTGTATTTAAGATACATATGAACTTAATTTAGTAGTAGATGTGATATATCTTTATGTACCTATTTCATGGTATTGATTAATATTATAATCATATTGTCATAGTGTTAGATGAGGTTTATTTATAATTAATTTATGTTATCATATGTAATTTGATGTATGAGATTTAATTTACATTCAAAGAATTGATTGGATGTGATCTTAGTGTATCAAATATCTTTTGATAGGTTTAGCTAGTGTAGATGTATTGTAGTGGTGCAATGTTAGGGGACCATGGTGGATAAGTGTGTAAGTGGGCTATGATTAATGTTACTTGTAGGTCATAATGTGATTATGATATGATCTTAATATAATGATGTTATCCATGTTAATTTGTTGAGTGACATTAGTGTCAATTTAGTTTATTAAAAAAATATATTAGCATGATGTTGAAGGTCTTTTGTGTTAATTCACTAGGTCCCTTAGTGGGTCGTTACACTTGGTATGAGAGCCAGTGTTGTAGCACTGAGATCTCTAGTTAATGTTGTCTCCCATGTCTAGTTATAGTAACTTTCCCCATGCATGTGTTGTCAGATGTCTAATGTGTGGCTAGGTCATGGAGACCCTTGTGTTAGATACCATTGTTTAATCTAAACACCTAGTGGAGATGTTAGATAGAGGATTAGACACTTCATGTATTCTCCTGTTGGGTGTGATTTCTTAGATGCTTGTAACTATTGATTTTTCTTGTGTGACCTTGCTTCATTTCCATAACTTCTAGTTCCTTAAAAGTGCAAATTTAGTATTGGAATGCAAGTCTTTGTGATTTTTTGTTGATTCTTGTTTTAGGCAGTCTCCTTTGGATGTTTAGTGTCAACCTTGTTGCTTGCTTGTGTGTGGGACATAGTGTTTTCTTAGCACGAATGGAGTACTCCTCAGGGTTCCATGTGGGAGGGTGAAGTTTTCCAACCAACATTTGGGGTTTAGGTGGTGCAATTCATGTGCAACATGGAGTCTTTCCTTCCACTTCATTCCATAGTTAGTTTTATGATGCAAATGATATTTCTAAGAAAATTGTGTCTAAGATGTATCTTATATATGTACTTCTTAGATGAATGAATATTGTACATTGTAGCATTCTTGTAAAGGATATGTAAATAAGTTGATATAACCTTGAAGATATATTTATTGTTGTTTATTATGTAATGAAAGGTTAACATAGGAATGTTGTATTTATGATGCATATGAACTTAATTTAGTAATAGATGTGATATATCTTTATGTACCTATTTAATGGCATTGATTAAGATGAGGATCATATTGGCATAGTTTTAGATGAGGTTTAATGATAATTAATTTTTGTTATCATATGTAATTTGATGTATGAGATTTAATTTACATTCAAAGAATTGATTGGATGTGATCTTAGTGTATCAAATGTCTTTCGATAGGTTTAGTTAGTGTAGATGTATTGTAATGTCCCTCTGTTTTGGTCATTCTTGAAATTTAGAAAATTGGTTGTTTGGTGGCCATGTTATTTTCGCTTGTTGCATGTGGTTGGTGATTTGCTAGGTCATGAGGAGTTTGGGATTGCATTATTTAATTTGGTTTTTTTAAGTTAGACAATATCACTAATCTTATGACTAGATGTAATTTATCAAATTAATCTAATTTTTTTAATATCACTTGATTTGGTTTGGAATCAAATAAAGAGCTAGATTTAATAATAAATGTTGATTGTATTATCATTGAAAATTCTTATTTTAAGATGAAAGAAATATAATTGTAAGTAAATGAATTTAATAAAAATAATTATTTTCTAACGAGTGAATTTAATTAAGAATTAACGTAGATAAAATATTTGAGAAATTTTGAACTCAAGATTGAATAAGGATTAAAGCAAGGAAATCAGTTGAAAAAATGGAAAAAGAATCGTTTAATGCTAAATAAATAAATAATAATAAAGCATCATGATAAGATTTTGGGAAGAGGAAAGGACAAGAAAAAGCTGGAAAAGTTGGTATATGCTTTATCTTCCTCTGTCTCATCACCTTCCCGGTAGGGATTTCAATCATTGAAGCTCATAAATTAGAATTGAAGAGACAACTCTAGGGAGGGGGATCTTCTCTACCCGGGATGGTCCATTCTTCTCTTTTGCCAAAAACTTGGTCTGGAAATTTTGTTACGAGTCTGTTGACATGCTGTAGGGGATTCTTGATATCGGTATTCCTACCTTGAAGATGGTTGTGGCCTCATTATTGAAGCTCCTAGCAGTGCCTTACCCACGCTATTTACTTTGCATCTGCGAACTGCTTAGGGAGATTGAAGAGGCAATAGGGTGCTTGAATGTGGAAAGATCATGAGTAACATTATTCTTCGAATGTTGTCATCATTTAACGAGGACGTGGGTATGTACGGTAAACCCTATCTTCATCTTTAGCTACTGATGAATCATTGCAATTCATTACAATATAGACTATTGAAAAGAGATTAAAATCGTGAATGAGAGTTTCGACATGATTCGTTAACTCCGTTGATTTTTTTTAAGTTGCTTTTCGCTGCAAGCTTTTTTTTTCCTCATTCGAGATTTTTTTTTTTAACGTAGGTCATGATGTTGTTTAATCTTTGATTTCTTCCTGATTTCTCTCTGCCCCAAAGCAACCAATCTGCACAAACTCGGCGGTGTCGTACCAACTTATTTGACCATACAATTTATTTTCTCAGGCATCACCACCTTGCTTCCCTAATCACTGGCGTCTCCTCTAAGGTTCCTTCGGTTATTACTTGGCGTGATGTTTACATTGTGTCTGTATATCGATCTTTTTGTGATACTAGTATATGGACTTTAGATGTGTTTATATATGGAAATAAGTCCTCTTCTTTTTGTATTTCTTTGATCACTTATCTCCTTGCTTGAATTCATTCTTTGATTGAAACCCATTCAAGCTCACAAAAACTTGTGCATGTGCACGTTAAAGTGCGAGCCTACTCTTCAGATCATTTCATTTTACTTTACCCCTTTTTAATTCTTTGGTAGCAGCCAGTGGAAAATGTTAATCATCATTGCAAAGATTAGTTTGTGCAAGGTTATGACCTTCAACTATATCTTAGTTGTTTGTGACATTAGATTGGTCAACTAGGTCATTCTAGAAGCATCGTGATTCACTTAGCCTGTGATTTCAATCCGATGGTTTCTCTTTTTGCAACCTGTCACAGTAGAAACACTTGAGCATAGGAGACTTTGGAGGTAAAAATAGCCTCCCAGTTTAATTTGTTGAGTGGTGTTAGTGTCACTTTAGTTTATTAAAAAAATATATTGGCATGATGTTGAAGGTCTTTTGTGTTAATCCACCAGGTCCCTTAGCGAGGTGTTACACAAATTTTTGAATAGTCATTTCTATATTTTGCATTCATCTTGTAACACCTCTCTAACTCCAGCCTGGGTAAGGTAGTAATTTGATTTTGATTTAATATTTTAAATGTTAAGCGTTATCATAATGAGATTATACATTGATGAGTATGGAAAGGTTATCATGATTAGTTAATATTCTTGATTACATGCTTAAATGTTTATATATTGTTATCATTGCTTATGTATGATTATGGATAGGAAAGGGATGATGTCGTAACACTTATATTCAAGAGGCTTACGATATCATGACTCCCTTCCTGATGATTGATGTTACTTTGGACTATATGAATATGCACATATACTTTGAAGTGTAATTGGAAGTGATGCAGGTACTGAGTATCGACTCCGCCTGGATCCACAGGCTTGAGCCTACTCAGAGTCCCCGATGGTGGTTACTAGAGGTAGTTACAGGCCAAATGTCCCCTACCCTAGCCCAATGTACCCTATTAGGGAAGTCTTTCCATGTTGTTGTCTTCCATCTGATTACCTAACGATAACGTTCGGAGCAACCTTTTGCCATATGTGACTTTCCTACTTGTCTCATTGAGGTATTTGGTTTTGGTTTTCATTAATATTTTATGTGTTCATATATATTTAATTTGGATTGTCAGTGTTTTGATGGGTTCCATTGGCATCCCCTCATGCTTTAAATATTTTATTTTATGGTGGTTAATTACTTGGGGATTTGAATTGTTAGTTTCTTGAGATTTTAAATATTTTATTTTAAATAATTTTTATTGATCATTCGAGAGAATAATATATTCATTTGGAAATTTTAAATGATTTTACTATTCATTTTGGGGAAGCTATGTGTATATTAGTGTTGCTTATTTTGTGACTTTAATTAATTGTGCCTTTTGGGGGAGCTTTAATGCATAATTTTATCAAAATGCTTTATATCCCTTTCATTGGTTTTGGGGAAAATAAAAAAAGAAAAGGGAGTTTTGTTTTGGGTGATCTTTTTGGAGAAGAAAATATAAAATGGAAGAAAATTTTATTTTGTGGGGGTCATTCTTTTGGGAGAAGAAGTATTTTTCTATTTTGGGAAGGAGAAGAAGAAACCATTGAATGGGGCAATAGAGTTTTTGGAAGAAATATGTGGAAGAAATTTGTGGGCATCTGTTTGTTGGTTCCAACATGCCATTTCCTCCATGCTGTCCTATTTTGGAACCCAGTCATGCCTTCTTTTTAGAGTATTCCTTCATTTCAATTTTGGGGCGACATTGAGGTATTTCTTTTGTGGTTCTTGAATCCCTCTAATTTCTAGTGCTATTGAATACAATTAGCTTGGGAATGAAAGCTTTGTAATTTTTTATTCCAGAATTATTTCTTTGTTCTTTTATGAATAGCTTGGGGATGAATGATGTGTGTTTGGAATTCAATTTGAAGTATTGTAGTCTTGCGTTATGATAGATTTTTTATGCATTCCTATAAATCTGAAATGGGTCTTTGTCAAATTTGATATCTAGGCACTCATTTCTTTTCTCTTTTAACCAACTTGCTCAAAAATGTTTCTTTATTGCTTCTCATTATACCCTTGCTAAAAATAAAATTTAATGGAAGATTTCATGTAGAAATTCCAAGATCTCAACTTGGTCTTTGGCAGATTTTAATTCCAGGCACTTTCATTTTTGTCGTAATTTGTGCCCTCTTACTAAATGACATTTTTTTGATGTTGCTCTTTAATCATTTGTTATAAATGCAAAATGGAGTTAGATTTTGTGTAGAAACGCCCATATTTCAAATGGATCATTGTCTAATTTTTAATCTGGACACCTTTATATTTTCATGTTTTTCTTGCCCAACTTGGCAAAATGACTTTTTCAGAACATCTCATTTTTTATTCTAAACTCAAAAATTGAAGGATAATTCCAACTCGAAATGCCAAAATATGAACTGGGTCGGACTTCAAATTTTAATTCAGGCACTTTGAATTTTTATGCCTTTATTTCATGATTGGTTTCAGCTGTTAAACGTGTTTTCTTACAACAATGTTGCATTCTTTTTTTTTAATGGTTTTATGAGGGATCTTAGTGGCTTTCATTGTTTCATAATTTATTTTGGATTCCTCGTTTGGATAAACAAAAAGGCCTATCTGTCTACAGGGCATTGAGTTATCTGTCTACAAGGCATCGATATAGGAATGTTATAGTCTCTTTGTATGTATGAGAGGTGTACCCAGTTCTATGTGGTGCCATCCATTTGAGCACACATGATAAAATCCATCCGATCTGCACTCTTGTACCTCATACCTTAGTAGTCATGAGTAGTACCCAACATGATTATGGTATGAGCATCTTCATGTTGTGACATTGGCCTTAAGTATTGTATTTCATGTTTTCTCTGTGTCTAATGTGAGTGTTGGCCATTTTTTACCCTTGCCTTGTTTGTTGCTTGGGCCTTGTGACTACCTCTGAGCATGGTGGGGTGGACTCTTTTGAGTTCATATGGTAGGGAGGCATTGCCATCACAATTGGGAACCGATGTATAGGTTATTAGAGCACCAGTTGGAGTCATCCCATATTCTATATTTATCTTATTAGATGATGTATTTTATTCATGGAAATGCTATTGTATTCATACTTATTCTTTTATGCTCATTGTACTCTCTTGAGAGAGAGAAATTAATTATAAATTTAATGAGAAGAAATGTGATGTTTACATTTGGCTTATGAGTTCCAGTGTTGGTATCAGACTCACTTGTATTTTGATGATCATTTTAGTTTTTCCTTCATTAGTTTCCATGGAAAATTAGAGTTTTGGTTGTATAATTCCTTCATGTTTTAGTCTACAAAAGTTTCAGTGCATCGCCACTTTCCTTTTTGGTATGTGTTGTTGCTGCTAAAGTTATGGCACATTGACCCTATTTGTGTATTGTTATATGTCATTGTTGCAAAGTTCCGGAGTAGGAGGAAGTTCCAGAGCACCGACACAAGAAGGTCATGAGAAGTTCTACCAAAGTTCTAGAGCACTATTGCCAAAGTTCTGAAGCAGTGCTGCTAAAGTTCCAGAGTAGTGTAGAAGTTCCAGAGCACTGCTGCCAAAGTTTCGAAGCAGTGCAAAATTTTTGGAGTAGTGCACAAAGTTCCAGAGCAGAGGTTCTGGTGTAGTGCAGAAGGTTTCGAAGTAGATGGTTCTAGAGTAGATGGTTTCAGAGCAGGAAGTTCTAGAGCAGAGCTTCTGTAGCTAGAAGTTTCGTAGCTGGTACTTTCGTAGCTGGGAGTTCCATAGCTGGAAGTTCTAGAGCTAGAAATTCTGAAGCAGGATTTTTTTGGAGCTATTCTATTTGCTTCTATTTGGATTTTCTTTAGAGGATGGATTAGTCCTCTCCTTTGGGTTGTGTTCGGCCATGTTTGGCTATGTAAGTTGTCAATATATTGTATTGTAATATGTTTTTTTGTGTAAGTTATTCTTTATTTTATCAAAAAAAATATATCTTGTCCTCTTTTGGCTCTTAACCTTTGGAGTTGCATAGCGGGATGTTACATCTGGTATTAGAGCCCATGTTCACACATTGGGAGCTCTAGCATACTTGATCCTCCTATGTTATGATGTGTTTGGCATGTGTGGAATGAGCTTGTTATATTGTTTTCATAGTCTTGTTGATTAGTGTTTATGTCTTAGTATGGTGTTTAGATCATCCTTGTGATGATCTATTTTAATATGTTCCTTGTTTCCTTTAGGATGCCTCTAAGGGCAGAGTCAAAGGAAGAGTTAGAGGTGGAACCCATGTTGCAGCACTCGGATCCCTACTTATGGTTGAGACTTTGTTGGGTGTTGTGAGTGGTGGATGGCAACAAGTATTGTTGTTTCCTACCCCTTGTATGTCCTGTTGAGGAATTATTTTGTGTTAGGGTTAGTTAGACCCTTGAGCCTACCGAGGAGTGTATTATGATTGGTCTCCTTCTTGATGTTTGGCCCTTTTGTTGTGAAAAGGGTTATGATCATTGAGTGGTCCCTAAGTGTGGTTGTAGCCTATGTGGTTGCCGTGTGCTTGATGTGTGTGTTCCAAGTGCTTGATGTCGCAAGATAGCCATAGGACCTATTAGAACTGTAAAATTTTGATAGTTTTATGAGTTGTTTCACACCCCTGAGTTTCCAAAGGAGTCCTCATCATAAGCACAAAATCCTCTCTTAACAACATCTTGCTCATACTTTTCCATGTGGTTCCAATCAATCCATCTATTCCTGAATATTTCACTATATAATTCCTATCGGCATGAGGTGATCAGGGTCTCCCTGATCCATAATGTATTTTTTCTAATATATATCTATTGTAGGTCTATAGGCAAGACTTCAGAGATGTCACATCGATTAGAATTTATATGCAGGCACCTATCAGTAGGACACATTTATTGTCTCAGTGATAGAAATTCATATCGGCAAGAGAGTCATCATCGGAATAAAGTCATAGCGAACTCATCATGTCTTACTGATCGGCTCACGAGTAAACACTTCGGCCAAACCATATTTCTTCGGTATGTGGTCTTGCCAAACGTATTGTGTCTCACCAACTAGCGCACAAAACGATGTATCGATAAGACTAAGGGTTATTAGAGTAATGTCTCACCGAATGGTCTCATCAACAAAGCACAAAGGAATTCTATCAAAGGTCATCAGAATGAGGTTTTGTAGTCTTGCCGACTCATATGTCATGCCGAAGTATTGTTTCATCGGTGAGAAAATGATTGTGTCTCAACAACCATAAAGTATTAAAGGGTATATATCAGTAACACAAGGTGATCTATGAGACGTCTCCCCAACTCAGATATGTCACAGCGAAATACATAAGACTACAGGATGACTGTCGATGAGACATTGGATGTTGGTATGACTGCAGGATGTCTCAGCGAGTGTTTGGTGAATGTTAATAGAAGCCCGAATATAGTTGCTCACCGACATATGACTATGAAGCGATGTGTCTTTTCAAATACTGATGTATAAATATTCATTTTTCACTATAAGAAGACAATATAGTAGATAGGAGAGATGATAGATTAGGGAAGATACAATAGACAAAAAATGTCATACTATGAGACTATGTTGCATGTTTTAAAAATATGGAGATATTAATGAAAATCAGTTGATGTGGCAGCATTTTTTTTGTGTCAATTGTCTGTTGTGCTTATTGAAAGTATTACTAAATTTGTCTCCATGATTGATGCTTTCTGGTTATTTAAATTGATGTAACAAGTTTATATTCAGTTTATCAATGCACATTTGCTATATTTGTGTGGTTGATTGATCGGTTCTTTCAAATAAAGATTAAATCCTTTTAATTGATTGCAGTAATCAGGGAAGTTCATCTAGATCATTAAGAAGAACTTGGTAGTCATAGTCTTGCATGTTTATACAAGTTATAAACAAAAACATATGCCAAAAAATTTGAGTATTTTCTAGAAATAAGTTGCCCATTTAGATTTCATTTGACTTTGCATACCCAATAGGCACTAGTCTCTGCAATTTTTATCATTTAGTTTCATTCATTTCTTACATCTGTTAACTGAACATATTAGGATTTAGCTTTGAATATTGCTATACAATTTATACCAAATTTAGTTTTATTTGTCCACTCGCATCTACCATTGTGGGAAAAACATTTCAAGAGAGATAAGCACATTAAGTCTACTTCATTCATATAGGTACACCCACCTAGGTCTAGCTGCACCTGAAGAGTGGAAGGCCTAAATCTTTTCACCTTGTCTGTTACCCTAAATGTACCAAGAGATTGGCAACCTCTTGAGGCATTCCGCCTGCATTTTTGAGAGCTAACATGACCTCTTACTTTGAGTGCCTTGGTTTGGTGTTTTAGAGGATTGAGTTTCCCAACCCTATCTTGTGTTGCAGAGGAATGATGCCTCCTAGTCCTTTCTGTACCCTATAGGATTGGAGTGATTCCCTTGGTTGAGAGTATTTCGAGGTTGAGATTGATTACTTCCCTATATCCTGTGTTGCGGGTGGGCATGTTGGACCTTAGCTTGTTGGTGGGTTGCAAGTGACATGTGTTGCCTAAATTACCCTTGCTTGGTTTCTTTGTTTATGTTGTGGGAAGGTCTGTTTGACCTTGAGGGTACCAAGAAGTTCCATTTGTTTATATTTTCTTCCTAAGTCTTGTTATTTTTCTTCTCCATGCAAAGTTTTTGGTGCATGTATTCTTGTGCCTTACCTCCTAGTGAAAGTGATTGCTAGATTGACCCTATGGGGTTTACAAGTTGCTTTTTGAACATTATATTGTATTGAGATTGTAAATAGGGTAATAGAAAATGAATGATCATATTGTTAGTTCATAGAGAATATTGCATGCTCTCACATGATTGATGCATTTGTGTGAAAGTGATTGTGTGATGATGAAACCATGTTTGCATTCATTCCAATGTTAGAATTGTAAATCTATTTTTCCGTATCTCTCTCCCATTGGTTAATGAAGATGCCTTCCTTGAGTGTGTGGTATATTGAAATTCATTGTATTCTTTTATTTTATGAGAAAATGTTTATGCATTTATGAAATTTTGTTTACTAGATAAACCTTGGGTAAAGGACCTAAGCCCCCAAGTTGCATTCATAATTATGGAACATGTATGAATTTGAATAATAAATCATTCTACATTAATTAAAATTTAGAGAAAAAGGGATTAGTGAAACCATTTGCATGTTAATGATAATTGCATAATAGGTGCATCTTGTTGGTGAGGCCTATAGTCCCCAACTTTATTGTTAAGTCTTAAGAGATCATGTAGATGTTAAATTATTGTACTTGCATTCAAAATGCAAAATGGTAAATGTATATTGAAGTGATAATGTTACATACCTTCTCTTGAGTAAACTTTGTAATGATATTGCACTATGTGTGGGAAATAAATGTGGTTAACATATGCGTGTGGTAAGGTGACTTACCACTTAATAAAAGTGAATGTGAATGTGAGAGTTATTATGGCATTGTTGATTTAATCCATGTAGCACTATGATGTATTGTATGGATGTTGGGAGTACATGTTCTTGGAAAGTTGTATTGATCTTGTAAATTAGATGTGGATAATGGTTTTTATTTTGGTAAGAGGAAATTGGGAAAAATGTACTCCTTGTTATGTGAATATCCTATGTTAGTGCACATGTTGAGTGTTGTGAATACCCCATGCTTTTTTTGTGTTCCCATGGGATGGTGAGACTATGTACCCATCCATGGAGGATATGTTGTGTTTGGGGTGTGGGATTAGCCATACCATTATGTGTGTTTGTATGTTTGTTACCTGATTGAGGGCCAACCCACATGTGGTTGAAATTTACATATATATTAAGAGTAACCAAAAGTTAGTTTCTTAGAATCTCTTCTTTTGGTTCTCTAGTCCCTCAATCCATGATGGTGTAGTAGCAGCCACAAAGTTCCTTGGGCAGAGTGTGCAGTGTACGCATGTTACGGCGCAGAGCAGTCTCAGCTCAACTGATCCCGAGGAAAGTACTCAATACTTCCCCTTATGATTGATTAGGGTACTTGGTCCATATGTGGTAGCCTAATCCCCAATTTTGTGTACAATAACATTGATTTGTTCATATTTCCTAGCCATCCATAGGGACATTGAACTGGCATTAGTGAGTTGACCTCATTGACATCAGAGGTGAGACTCAGGTAGCCCCATATTTTTGTACTCATATATGCACTATTTGTTCCATATCTACACATGTTCTATATGATGCCATAGATACGATGCCACACCATGCTAATGTTTTGACTTAGTGTTGGTGATGATGCCACATGCTTAGATGCGTGAAGGTACACTATGAGATTGTGTTATGGTAGCCTACTTGTGTGATGAGCGTGATGGGGCCTCGTACACTTGTATAGGGACACTCATGTTTTCTCTCAACAATGGTTGGGTCAGTTGGAATATGTGTTTGTCCTAGCCATGTATACCTTTGGCTATGATGAGTACTTGCGTGTGCCCTTTCCACGAGGTATCGCTATGCGAGGTGTGTTATGCGCGTGCCTACTTCCGCAGATCCATAGACACACTGCCATGTGGTGCATGACCAGTACGCGCCTTCTCTAGCTGGTGTATGACCATGCCACATTGAGACATGATGCGGGATGTGGCCGAGGTGCACATTCCATGCAGATATCCAAGCAGTGTGTGGGCCACTTAGCGAGTCCATGTCGTGTGACGACATGATGCGGGGTGTAGCTGAGGAGTGTACCTCATGCGATGTGTTTGGTGTGTTCACTCTGCAACACATGAGGGGCTATTGCGATAGTCAAATGTTGTTACTTCCTTCCTCATTTCATGGCTATTTTAGTCACATAGTTATGTATTATGCCATTTCGAAGATTGTGAATCTTCTTCTGCTTCTTGATGATTTTCACTTTGATTGTGAGGACTGGAAAAAATTGATTTATCTTGTTTGTGATGGTTTAGCCACACCTTGTGATCTTATTTGCATGCAACCCTCGAGGTTACATTTTATTTACTGTTGACATTGCACACATTTGTTGCTTTATTTCTGCAATTGAATCCTTATTTGATAATTATTTATGATCTTTTCTGGCTAAACTAGTTTTCTATTGCTTGTTTTCAAATGTTGGTCTTGTGTTGTAATTTGATTCCTCATCAATAACGGGAGAGCCAAACTCGATTGAGTGTATACGACAAAGTAGAAGTAGGGATCCTTGAGGATGGGGGTATGTGAGGCTGTTACACAGCTAGGAACCACTACCCACCTATGTGTGATGACTATCTCTTGGAGGCTAACCACCTTATTCAACAAGAGATAGGTTATTGTGGTCTTGTTTGGATGGTATCACCATGTGTGTGTAGCCTAACACCATCAAACCATTGAGTGTAAGGTATGGATTATGTCACTAACTCATTTGACTACAAAATCTGATGAAGCATTCTGACGAAATATTTATAATTTGATGTATCATTAGGTGCTTGTAAAATTTGATGTGTAATTTTCAATTTTTTGTAAGTTTATCCCCAACATTCATCAAAATTTTGACGAACCTTGGTTTCATCGAAATCTCTACTATCAGTTTCATTGAAATTTCAACAAACATGAAAAATAGAAAAAAATAAAATTGCAGCTGACATAAAGAAAAGTGAGTTCGCGCTTGATTTATTGCGACAATGTTTTGCTCTACTTGAGATAGTTTGTGGAGAACTAAGGATGATTTTCTTGGGAAAAATTAGAAAAAATTCAAGAAGATATCACCAGGTTGAGGGTAATCATTTTCTTTTTGTAGATTTCAATTGTGAAGTCATATTTGTAGTTCTAGGTTTGAAAAACATATTTTAAAGCAACATCTCATCAGATTTCATTTTTAGAGGTTTAGGGTTTTGAGAATTTCATGTCTATATTTTGTTGTGTGGAATCACCATAAGATCAAAACCAAGGAACAGATTCTTGTGACTGTAATTATGTGATCCATAACTCTATTGGTCATGTGGCACAGTTGTGCTATAACAAATACAAGATGCATTCATGTGTGACCCAAGTTTAATGTGGCTATGTTGTGATAGAAATGGAGGGACTCTTATATTGTAGTTAATTTAGGTTGTCTAATGTAGGTTTCAATCATCATTGGGTGCATTCAGGTTGTCTCAAGTTTAACAGGTTAGGATGTAATTATAACATGATCGAAGAGTGATTACCTCTTGCTGCAATAAAGAGCCTATAACTCTAGTTGATATGAAAAGTGGTTGTGTTATATCAATTATGTAGTGCATTCAAGAACAACCCATGTTTAATGGGCTATTCTAGAGAGTGATCAAGATTTTCTAAACCTTATGAATGTTACTTAAAAGTGTATAGCTTAAACTACAAACCAAGTTTGTTACATACTTGAATGCAATCTACCGCAAACTATAATAATGTGATCTGCTAATAACCAATATGGAAAGTATTAAAGCAAGACACATGATATATAGGATACATTTCCCTGATCAGGTTTACATACCTTAATGATCAAACACAAGCTTCCCACACACTCTAGGATACAATCCAAGATCATACCACAACTTTGTCAAGAAAACTAATTTTTTGACCCAAGATTTAAGGTTGTTTTTTAATACCAACAGAAGCATTGGTAAGAGCATGATTAGGGTACAAACCCTAAGCCTTCATAGAAACATAAACAATAACTATAACAGATTAGTGAGGTTGCAATACCAGAAAGATTGAGACATTGTAGGTAATAACAAAATCTTGCAATCTAAATATTATAGCCAATAACAAGCACACTATGTATCTTAGTGAAATTTGTAAATGCAATCTACAATAAGAAGAATGACAGTCACTTGAGATGTGACAGTCAAAAAGAGGCTAAGCAGTGACAAGATAATAAAGCTCAAACTTTGCATAGTAAAGTGGATATTTTAACAATGAGTTTCCTTACCCCCTTGTTGACCTTAAGGGTTTTTCAAATGCTTTTGGTAGTGTTAGATAAGGAAAATACAATTAGGGAATGACCAAATGAAGTAACAGTGGAGGTTCAATGTTTTTTCTTAGCCATTAATGTATAATGGAGGTAGTGGATTGCATGTTTGAGTAGTGTTTCAAGACTCATCAAAGATGGGAGAATAGTGAATAATACCTTGTGGACTGTGAAATAGTGTCAATAAGGTTGAAGGATCTTAAGAACTACAATACCATGAAACAATGAGTTCCTTGTAGTAAGTAGGCAGTCTATAGGGCATAGTTTGATTTTATAGAAGGATGCTTATGAAAGGAATCTTCAAGTGATAGTGAGTGAGCTATTTGAGATTGCGGTTGAGGGTGCAATACCCAGTCTTAAAGGAAGTTAGCAAAGCAGTAAATGTGCAAGAAAATCAAATCATACACAAAAAATAATTCACAATGTTATCTTGCATAATGCCTTGAGTTTGAAGACAAAAATCTCATTGTATCTTCATGATGAAAGTGGTGACCTTAATGGTCAATCACTATAAGCTATGATTTTAAAACATGCTATTGTGCTTATGGAGGCCACATTCTAAGCAAAGAAGTGAGTGGTGGTTTGGAACAATGGTAGGTATGAAGGACTTGCTTTATATGCATACTATACAGTCTAGCTTAATACAACGTTCTTAGAAGAGATTGAAGGTGGATTATGGAACTCAAGGGTTACCATGAAAAGGATTAAAGAAAAGACTGAGATCTATTTAAAAGCCATGGTCATGAAGATATTAAAGATATCACATGAAAAACCCTAGTAGCTAGAGTAATGAATACATTGCCAAAGAGGATAGTGTGTTGGGGCAGATTTAGGAGATCTCCACATTATCTAATTATAGGGAAATAGATCATTTATTTATTTATTTAATTAAAATAAATCATTCTAAACCCTATATAGGATACATTGATACTTTAAAAGCCTCTGAAAGAATTTGAGATTATGCAAATATATGTCAACTAAATACCTAGATTACAAATAGTAGCAGGAACAATGTAAGATTTGTTGAGTAGAGCAGGAATGAGATAAGTAGCAATGAATTATATGCCTCATTTCACGCACATCTCCTCACCATTCTCTGTCATTCTTTAGGGAAACACTTCTCCATTTTGGCAGTCTATGCTTGAAAATAATGTTTTGACGAAGGTTTTAGAGTATGTTTATTAAAATGAAAACTACATTCTGGTGGGCTACGCTTGAAAATAAGATTTTGACAAAAGTTTTAGGGTATGTTTATTAAAGTTTTAGAGTATTTTGGTGGGCTATATTCTTGATTCCTTAAATTATTTATTCAAATAGATTGTGACTAAATAAATGACTAACTATTTAGTCATTTTTATTTGTGTGACTAAATAATTTTTAATCAACAACCAAACTAGTAATTTATATACACATTTATAGTTGAGTTGCAAAAAATGAGCAAAATTTAGTCATTTTTAGTTGTTGTGACTAAAATTTTTAGTCACCTATTCATTTATTTGCCAAATTATACTAGTGTGTGCTTCATTGTGTGATTAGGGCTCTCTCAATGTTGAGGGCCCTAGGGATAAGCTCGTCATAAGAAGTGACACATTGCATCTTTAACTAAAAGGATAAATCTATATTCAAATTAGCAATGATGATTCCGACTTGTTGCTCCTTAGGAATGGGTCACTTGCTCTTACTAGCTCGCTACCTCCATCATTGTAGGAAGTTTGTGATCAAGTTCAATATTATGATTTTAGGAGTCTTAACGGTTGGAAACCATAGTAAAATTAGAATTTAATAAGTTTTGGAATTAGCATTTTAAAGTGTTTTTTGGGGTCATTAACTTCAGACTATCTTCTGTTTTGCAGGGGTAGTTTCATGCCAAATTTTTTTGGTGTAAAATATTAGAATTATTAGATTTTGTTACCTGTCTATGAATAAAAATTATTGGAGTGTGAGTTTGATATTTTTTGAAGATCTAAATAGTCAAGCTTGGTAAAGAAAAATCATGTTAGATAATATTAGTCCAAAACAAAATGAAGAGACACTTGATAGATTGTGGGCTAGATTGAAAAGAAAGGGTGATGGGAAATGTTATTGTCCTTGTAATAATTGCAAGGGCTTAAAGACAAGACAAATTTTAATCACAACAGTTGAGAAACATTGTAGGAAACATGGTCACGTTGAAGGGGGAAATGATTATCATCCATTGGTAAGTTGTTCATTACATGTGTTTATATTGATTGAATTTGTAAATGTTTATATCATTTTAAAATTATAAATATATATATATATAATCACTTGATCATGATCATGGTTTATTTGTGTCTATCATTATTATAAAGGTGGGGTGCCCTAGGGTAGATGATATGGATTATCACAGCCTAAAGAATGTGGTTTTGCAAGAGGGCGAACATGGAGCTGTGAATATTGAAGATGAAGTTAATGATCCTATGGAAGAAGATGATCATGCGCTAGAAAAAATAGTTGAAGATGATGGTACGAATACATTGATCCATGACACATTTAGTGGCAGAGCTGATCATGATGATCAAAATGACTTTGATGATGTTCATGATTTACCTGTACTTGAGAAGGCATACGAGCCCCTTTATGAAGGCTCCCAAACAACTCTTCTCTCTGATGTATTGTTGTTGTTGAACTTGAAGGTTATGAATGGTTTATCAAACATAGCAATCTCACGGATGTTAAGGTATGTCATATATGTCATATTTTTTCATCTATTTTAATTGTTGTTAGTTCATCACTAGTAAATAAAGGATGAAATATGTACCATTAATATTCTTTATATTAAAAAAGTATTTTTTGTTGTAGATTGATTGGTAAATTTTTGTTACCACCATAAAATATTTTACCTCACTCATACCGAGATTTATCTGCTATTATGAAAGATATCAGAATGGAGTATCAAGCAATAGATGCATGTCCCAATGATAATATTATATATCATAAACAATAGGAATTTGCAACAGAATGCCCAAAATGTCATATCAGTAGATATCAAATAGATCAACTAACAAAAAAGGTGTCTCACAAGGTTCTTTGTTATATTCCCATTATTCCACGTATGCAACAATTATTTAGGTGTGAAAGTTTAGCGCAATTTATGGATTACCATGCATGGAATAGAAGTGGAGATGACATTCTTTGAATGCCTATGGATGGTTCTGCATTTAGGGACATGGAGGAAAAATGGCCACACTTTAAAGAATAACCTTGTAATCTTAGGCTTTCATTGGGAGTGGACGGTGTCAATCCATTTGGAGAGATGAGATCTATTTACTTGATGTGGCCTGTTTTTGTTATCAACAATAACATTCCTCCATAAATGTCAATAAAGAGGGAGCACATAATGTTGTCAATTATTGTTCCAGGTATTTGTTTACATCAATTTTCTTTAACTTAGTAGCATCTCATTTGTCTTATTTGTTGCATAATGACATATTTTTTTCATTCAATAGTCATGTCAATTAATTTATATATATTGCAGTAAAATGGTTATAATAATTATGTAATGTTTATGTTCATTCAACTAGGTAAGTACCAAGTTAAAGATATGAATGTATATATTGAGCCTCTTATCGATGAGTTACTAAAGTTATGGAATGGTGTCACTATGTATGACGTCTCTAGACCAATAAGACAAAGACAATTTCAATTCCATGTAATGCTTGTATGGACAATTCATGATTCCCTAGGGCTAACCCATTTTTGTGGTATGTTATAACTTTTGACTGCACTTTAACAATATTTAATTTGATGAAGTAGATATCATGCATGTTTTTAAAATAATCTATTCATTATATATGATTATAAAAATTGACATATTTAATCCAATTATATATGATCTTGCAAGTTTTCAAACAAAGGGAAAATTTGCATGTCCAATTTGTGGTCCCAAGATGAAATCTCATTATTCAACAAGTTAAGGAAAGCAGGTGTTTGATGAGTCTAGGCACTTCCTCCATAGAAATCATAAATATCTAACTACTGGAAAATATATTTTCAATGGGAAAGAGGAGACTACATCAAAACCACAAAGAATAACACCTCGCCTATGGAAGTTGGAATATAATAGAATTAATTGCCAAGGTTAAACATCAAATCAAATTGTTTATCTATCATATATGATATGTTTTAAATTTATATTTTTATATTGTGTTGTATTTACTCATGTTGTAATTGAAAATGATTGTCGTTGTTAATTTTTTTAATTTATATGCTTCATGAAGGTCGTCAAGGCATTAGTGGTCAGCTTCCACAGGGACTAAAAAGTTATCCCAGACAATTAGTAGGTTGCACTACTATGAGCAGCTACAAATTGTGCATTTGTTTGATACAATGTATATCGGAAAGAATATAATAGAAACATTATGGAAAATATTGGATGGAATGAATGACAAAGAAAAAAAGTCAAAATTTGTAGTGACATTCAAAAAACCAATCATGCAATGAAAAATGTCATTCAATTAAATAGCGATGGAGACCAAATTAATATAAGTTCTCTTCCTTGGTTATTAATAGAGCAGCAAAGAAATGCTATTAAAGAAGTCATATGAAAAATTTGATTTCCCATAGGATTTGCTGCCAACATAAACAATATAATAACAAAGAAAGGTGAATTTGGGTCAGGGATGAAAATGCATGATTGGCATACCTTCATTAAGGTAATTATTTTGGTATATTATATACACTTGTATAATGCATGTACTTTTCAGTGTATTGTGTTTACTAATTTTGAAAAAATAATGAAAAGATTATTTTATAATTGTTGTAGTACGTTCTACCTCTATCTCTCCTAGACAACTTTGACAACAATGTCAAGAAAGTTATATATGATCTTGGAAAATACATGAGGTAAGTAGCAATATTTTTTCAAATCATTGTATACATCTTATAATTGTCATTTGTTTTACTTGTTATGTAATATACTATATATTTTTGTTAAATCTCGTTAATATATTTATGCCTTGAATCACTTATAGATGGTTGTCATCTAAAGAAATCCATAAAGAAGATATAAATTATTGGAAGAGAAAAATTCCTCGTCTAATGTGTGAAATGCAAAAGTGTCTACCTTTGACATTTTTCAATGCATAAGAATACTACCTCATATATCAAGTTGAGGAGATTGAACTGTGTGGACTTGTACACACAAGGTCAATGTGGATGGTTGAGAGGCACTTTAAATTTTTGAAGGCTTTGGTTAGACAAATAGCACATCCTGAGGGTTTTATGGTCGAGGGATTTATGGTATACCAAAACATGGTATACATTAGTGAATATCTTGCTAAGTTTGTAGCAAAGATCCATGTAGATCGCATTTGGGATCCCAACTCCATTAACAAATTCGAAGGAGAGTACCTGATGGGGAAAGGTAGATTGAAGAAAAGTGAGGTAATTATAAGATGGTCATGGAGATTAATTGGAATACATTTTACATATGGTTTTTATGTATATTGTACTTATTTAATATTTAATATTCAATATACATCAATTATAAATTAAGTTCGTACATTGTGGTATTTAACTAATTATACGTCATTAGTGAATTTCAATTTTTTTGATACAGTTGGTTGAGAGTGGGATGCACTACATTTGTACGTTGCCAACAATCTTGATTGGATGATGGTATGGATTGAACGATGTCAACAATTTTTGTTGTGCATTAACATGGGAAGGTGTGGCTTCATTGGTTAAAGAAGCTCATCGTAATAGAGATTCCAATGTTACACAAAGGGAAATTGATTTAGCATATGGTTTAAAAGATAAATAAGTATGTATAAATATATTAATCACCCATATTATTTAATTATTTTCAATTATATTGATGTATATATATGTTGAGATTGTTTTCTTTGCATACATTCAGCCAAGAATAAATATGTTTATCAAATGACGATATTGTAATAATTTTTACATGTTTGACATATTGCAGGTGAAACACCATAAGGCTATGTGGTGAAATGGTCATCAATTTTGAATCAAAATGTTGGATGACATGAAGAAAACTTATGATTCTAGTATAATTGCAGTCTTTCAAGTGACTAATGTTTCATCTAGAAGCGACATACATCTAGAAGTCTCAGAAAATCGATACTGTGGGATTTTGGATGATATACTTGAGTGTGACTTTAAGTCCTTCAGATTAATTCTATTTGTCATCCTATGGTACAGGCTACGATTGAATGAAAATTATCCTGAGATAACTATTATTGAACATGATAATGGATTTACCATGGTTAATACAAGGTTGATCAAGCAAGCTGGAAATGAGCCCTATGTTCTTCCAAGCCAATGTGAGCAAGTATTTTACTCAGAGGTTCCAGGTAAACTGGGTTGGTCATTTTTTGTTTGAAATGATCTAAGAGGAAGGCCAATAAAGTATAATGTGGTGGAAGAAGAAGATATCAAAGAACTAGAAGATGATGTAGATGATGATCAAGATCAACAGTTAGTTGATGATGTCCCTGACGAAGATGTCAAAGAGGAGGAACTAGATCATGATGATGTGGGAATTAATGTTTATGAAGATGATATCCATGTGGATGATGACATTATCAAAAATGATATCAATGATGATGATGATGGTATGACCAATCCTTACAATTTCGAATCTGGATTGGATGATACAGACAAAGAGTTAGATGAAGAAGAAGATCAATGACATTGAAATGTTTGAGTTATACGATTATATTATCTATTTGATAATAATTTCTTGATAGAATTATATTTGAATTATGTGGTTACATAATTAATTCATGATATTTTTAATTTTTATGCCATTACATAATTAATTTAATGATGTATTTTTTAATGTTTGAAAGGTCAAAAAATTAAAACATTTCAATAGTGATGTTAACAACCTTGAAATTAGTGTGTTTTTATGTTTCATGTGATCATAAAAGATTAAAAAGTTAGTTGTAGAGGTGTTTTTCAGTGGTTGATGTGTAAAGGCCTTTAAAATGCATAAAGTGATCATTGTAATGGTTGTTGATGGTTGAGGATTTAAAATACAAGCTCTTGACATTCAAAAATCTGTGTTTTTCTTCAAAAAATTTGTATTTTTCCTATTATGCAGCACTGTACGGTCACATGTAGCCATATTTTGATTTGAAATCAATTCAGGTCATGAGCATATGTGTTATCTTTGATTTGAATCTGATTTGAGGGCTTAAGGTGTTGATTTGAGTTAGAAAGCTTCATTTCTTTGCATACAACCCAGTTACCCTATTTTTGAGGGTTTTATAGTCCAAACATGATATAAAGGGGCTCTTACACTTTTTATGATTACTGTAGCTTATATAAGAGGCCCCATGGATATTTTGTAATTTTAGAATGCATGAATAGGGCATAGGATGAGAAATAAAGAAGGTATAGTTGTTGTCCTCAATAGTTTTGTGAAGAAAAGCATGTGAAATGAGAGGTACTTTTTGGCCTGATGCTTGTTTGCTCCTTCATTTTCTATAAGAAGGATTTCAAGGCCAGAAGTATAGGTTAGAAAGTTAGATATTTTTTGGTTGAGTCTAGGTAAAGTTGCAGATAAAATTGTAAAGTTCGATGGTTTTAAGGAAAATATAATTTAGGTTTTGAGTCTTTCTGTAGTAGGTTTTGAATTCATGGGGATTTGATGTTTTATGCTTGTAGAATATGATATTTTTATTTAAATTAAAATTAATATACCACCTAAGTGGACCAAATACTTATTGATAACCATAAATATTTGATATCTCTACCTTTTATATTCAACACATATGGACTAATAGTTGAACACAAAAAATCTATTTGTTGTTATAAAAACAACACATAATTATTTAAAATACAACTTATATTGAACAAAATAGACCAATAGTTGAACACTAAAATTTTTTGAAAATCCTTCACATTTAATGGGAAAATACATGTTATTTATTGTGCTCACCTTTTATATTTGTGATAGGACAAACTATTAATATAAATTTATCCAATTCTTGTACATTGCTACCCCAATTGTTGTACACATAAGATAACAATATTTTTTCACTTTGATAACAATATTGCTCGAAGGATCTGGACCAACTGAAGAGGACTTTATAAATCTTCCTACACTTTGGGCTCTGCAAAACCTGGGAGGGTGATCCCTTAATGTGTTTACAACCTCTGCACCAATATCATAAACAACATTAACACATAACAGATAATCCCATTGAATAGCTCAACACAATTGGATAATATCAAATAAAATTGGTTGTTCACTAATAATATCAACTATGTGGAGCATGAGATAACTACAACACAATCCATAGTAGAATATAGTCATTAATTTTCAATCTGTAGCAAGCTCTAGGCAAAGACAAACAATTATTGAACTACAAAAATAAGTACAACCTAGATTAGTGCCATATATCCATTGCAGGAGTCAAATTCATAAGCATCTAAAGGTTTATGTCAGATTTAATACATAACTTATAAGATCCTTGACAATAATGCATTACAATTTCATTAGTATGAATTCTCACCCAATACTACTTATCAAATCCTTATACAAAACATATCCGCCTATAATCCCATTCAAGTATTTTAATTAATTCCTTGAATTAAAGCTAAAATAAGGATTATACACACCACAACAGTGAGATAAATGAAACAACCCTTAGTCATCTTATTCAAAATTTGGATATGCATGTACAGTGGAGAGACATGAGTTTGAATTTATCATTTCAACTCAAATGCTAGTACTATTATACAACATTAAATCCCCATGAATTCAAAACTGATTACAAAATAACTCAGAACCTAAATTGTATTTCTCTCTAAAACCATCAGACTTTACAATTTTCTCTACAACTTCACCTAGACTAGACCAAAAATTATCTAACTTGCTAACCCATACTTCTGGCCTTGAAATATTTCTTATAGAAAATGAAGGAGCAAACAAGCATTTGGCCAGAAAGTACACATGTCACTAGCCAGTTGGCACACCTGGTGATATTCCAAAAATTGCTACAACAACCATCACCTTGGAGAATATTCTTGTTCATCATGTCAGCTAAGAAAATTCGATGCAACAACAAAAACCACAAGAAACTCATGTCAAGAATTCCATCAAAGCAAAACTGGAAACCCATTGTGACCATAGCATCTGATTTACCACCTGTTAGTAGTCCATTTCTTTTACTCTTCCTCACTCAAATATTTAGTTACCCATTTCTGGTATTATTCATCAGTCAGCCAGTCAAAATTAATCACCTCATTCACTTTGGTATTATAAGATGTGTATTTTATTGCTACTTGATTTGCATCTCTTTCAAAAGCTTCCAAAAATGAGTACGTACTAATGATTTTATCCATATAGCTCACCAACAAGTCATAATTTGATTCATCACAAATTAATTTAATTTGATCATTGATGACTTCACTTGCTTGATCCTACCACTGCTAGAGTGACTTGATTTTCCCCTGCTCATCAATTATATTTGGTAACAATGTGTTACCCCAATCATTAAAATTCTTCACCAATTCCCTAATATTCCTACTCAAATCATCTAGTAGGGTCTGAAACCCTTGCAATTATTTAACCAACACTTGAGTAGGCTTTAATGATTGGAGCCTATTATTTGTATCAAACCTTGAAGCCTTATACATGACATCCAAATCACTAGCCCTAGGGATCCAATTTTCAGTCAATGGTATCACTACTTCTTGATCCCTATCAATATTCTTTGTTGCATCTAACAACAAAGAATATAAAGAATGTATAGATAGAAATTTACTATCAACCTTTTCATTTAAATGCCTCAAGACAGTAGTAACAATCTCCTTTTGCTTTGAAAGAGATCCCTCCTCACTTACCTTCAATGATGTATGCAATTCATCAATTCTTTGCAAGAGTTGCTTCTTTGTAGGATCAACAAAGCACTATGTTTCTTCATCAATTTGTTCTAAAGGAGGGGTGAGAGAAAGATTCTAACTAGGAGACCCTAGGGTGGAAACAATTGGAGAAGCAGGAGACACTAACCCTACTGTGGAAGGTAATGTACTGGTCCCTAGAGCACTTGATGTCTCCCCAATCTGTTTATACCTAAACCTTTCCACCTCAGTCTACAACTCAAAATTCCTTGGTTGCATCTTGTTGTATTCCTCAATCAAAAGGTTATACTTCTCTATTAGGCTCTTCTTTTCAGTCTCCTCCCTTTTAGCAGTCTTTTGGGCCAATTTGGCCACATTCACAGTCAAATTAGTGGCCTCAATGGTTGAGGTCTCTGAAGCTCTCTTTATTATTAATCCTCCTCTAAATTTTGGATTAATATATGTAACATTTGGCTTTCTTCCTTGAGGGGCCAATGCCCAAATTTCCAAAGTTTCATATTCCTCATTGAAGGCAGAATCTTGCAATGCTACCTTGACTTCTTCTTTAGAGTCTTGCAAAGGATGCTTGGACTTTAAAATAGCATTAAATGCTACAACATCTACAATGTCCCATTCAGGCAGAATCAACACACCAGCCTGACTCACCAATCTTCTTCCCTCTTTAGGAGTGATGTTCCTAAATTCCTCAATTAATTTAGCTTTTACCTCCTCATCATTATCCTAGTCTAACCTATCAGGCCTTAGTTCTCTTCTCTTCTTACATTTCTCTTTATATTTTTCAAATTTCATTCTCCATACCAATTGCAAGAATACAAGAGTTGTTACAAATGTATTGTCATCTAGAAACTCCTTACATGCTTCAATTCTTGCATCTTGTACACTTTTTCCTTTCATATCTAAATCGGATAGAACCAATTCATCTTGCCTAGGAGGGGAAGGCATACCAACCTACATGTCTTGATCAGTAAAAATAATTTCATCCATTAGATCCTCCTATGGTTGATCAATTCTTTGTCTTTTAGGGCTTGGCCCAGATGGTGGTGATGAGGGACTGTCTTCTGGTGATGATTCTAAATCAATGATTTTAATTTTCCTAGGAACTTTGAATTTTGGACCTAGTTGTGAAGGCAACTTCATTATTTGCTTTCCTTTTTTGTCCACTTCCTCTTCATCACTGCTATCATCCTTTTTCCTCCTATAAATAGGCCACCTTTCTGTAGGCTAGTATGCTAGCCTTGTTCCAATTGGCCTAGTATCTTGTTCCTGTACACCTAGACTCAGTTCTAAATTTATCTTTTTGGTCCTAAATGTGCCCATAATTTCCTTGAAGTTCTACATTAGAAAGTCAAT
>VDFB02027711.1:0-30826 GCA_007258455.2 Sequoia sempervirens | reverse complement strand
CCATGTAGTAGTTTTCTTAACTTAGTGATAACTTAAAATGAATTAGGGGGTCAAGTAGTTTACACATTAATCAAAATAAGTGAATGCCTCACCCATTCATGTAGTGCTCATTTAGGCTAAGGATGGATTGAGAAGGCCTGGTTGGCAAGACCAACTTCCTTTTCCTCATGAAAGGAAGATTGGTTTTGCATGTGTCACCCTATGGGGCCAGCGACTAATGAGAGATTGCCAGGGTAACCATAGATGGGGGTCAACGACTAGTGAGAGACTATTAGGGTAACCCATGATAGGACCATGCAATGACACTATTCTCTTTGTAGACTAGTATTCCCTTGTTTGTTCTCTCCCTTTGGTGTGTGATGTTCTCTAGAAGCAATGTATGATCTTATGTGTTGTTAAATTGTTGTATTGTCAGTTGTCCTTTGTTTAGCCTTGTTATGTCAGTTTGTGGTCACCTTGTTTGTTGTTCTAGGACCTTATTGCTATCTCTTGGCATGTGGGGTGGACCATAGGGTTCCACATGGTCGGGTGGATTGTGCTTATTCATCTATTGGGTTCCCTTGATGTTGTTCATGTTTGTGGTGATTGTTCATAGTCATGTGGACTTCTGCACTTATTCTTGTTTGAGTGGAATATCTTACATGTACTTGTATTGAATTGAAATTAATTGTATCATGCCTTGTACTTAGATGTATATTCTTCCCTATTGATCTCGAGAAGCACTATTGTAATGATGTAATGTTGTAATCTAATTGTGAACTCTTTCTTATAATGGATAATGTAAACAATGTATCATGCATATATGTGAGTTAATTAAAAGATCTTGGATGTTGTTATTTTGATGACATGATAGAGATAAGCATATTGGTTAATCATTTAATGTGATGGATTAAATACAATTTATATTTTTAGATAATATTTGGTTTAATGAGATGAATTTTAATTCTTGTTAGTTTTTTCAATGGGATTCTAGTAGTATAGTCATGGAACCTTAGAGGACTTAGGTTAGTATACAAGTTATTGTATCATCTACAAACTCTTGTATGTTGCACTTCAAAAAAAAAAATGTTTCATTTTTAGGTGTTGTAGTGTGTTGTCCTCTAGGGTTTTGTGGTGGGGTGTTACAATTTTTTTTGGGTGGTTTATCAAAAACCATCCACCAAAGTTTCCAAAAATTATCTAATATACCTCTATGTGTACACCATTTAATTGAAAATTTAGGCTTCCATACATCTATGGGCTGTCCTATTTTAGGATTCATGAATAGCTAGGCTAATTGGGCTTTATCAATATCAAGTCTCCTCACTTCATCATATGATAAACCATTGGCATAATGTTTCCTTTAGGACTCTTGCCACTCTCCAAACCTATTATGCTGGCTTATGAAAGTTTCAACATTCAAAATGATTGTTTCTAAAGTGTTTTTCATATCAGAGAGCTCAAGGAGTGTCTCATAAATTTGACATATTTTTCTCAATTGATTTAAATTCCTATGTATAGATTCATGGATTGTGTGCATGTTTTGTAATGGAGAAATCAATGGTGGAGGAAGATTTGTGTGGTTTTCATCTTGACTAGGGTTGGGTTTAGCCATTCTTAAGCCTGTTTGATGATGAAAGTTTTATAAATTAACAATCATTTTAATGCAAAAAAAACTAGTCAAAAACTTATTTTTGACTAAAATTCTTTAAAAAATGATGCAAAACTAAAATAAAATTGAAAAAAAATATTAAAATTTATGCAGACCTATGAATTTTGGGTGATTTAAGCAAAAAATTCCAAGGGGAAACAGATATCCAAGTTGCCCAGCTACTCCAATGTGCGCACAAGGTAAAAATCACACTAAAAATGACTTAAATTTTCCTTTTTGCTATTTTAATACACAGGAAATTAATATCTATTTTGAAATGGATATCTATTTAGTTTATATCGGTTTTTTATTTCATTGGGTTTGGGGACCCAACTTATATGGTATGAGTGTTTATAAATGGTAATACATATTATATTGCAACATATAACATATAACATATATTATTATTATATTATATTACAATAAAATATATTATATTATAATATGATATTATATAATATAATATATATTATATTATATATATTATATATATATATATATATTATATAATATTATATTTGTAGACACTTAAAATTTTCTTGACTAATATAACACACTTGAATTCGATTACTAACACAATTTCATCATAAATTTACCTTCTTTTCAACTGTTTAATTGAATGATCCTAGTTGTTTAATTAAATACATCAATTTCTCTTATTAATCAAATGATCACTATTATTTGGCCAATTCACCCTTTCGCACTAACTTTTCATCTTGTTTAATCAAATTTAATACAAATTATTTAAATTAAACCCATTATGTATGTCATTAAATAATATTAAATTATTGAATTAAATGTCATTTTCACCTCCCTTTCATTAAATAAATAAATTATTTAATGAGCATCCTAATTTCACTCAACTTGCACAATTAAAACTTTGTTTTAATTATCATATTCCTATTTTCCCTCACCCATCCACTTGCATGGGAATATTCCCTTGGAGTATTCTTCCATTTGAACTCAAAAGGGAATATTATTTCCTAACAAACTTTCTAGCAACTTTGAAAGTGTGCTTCTTTGAACCATTGTGAGCCATTGATTAATTCTTTGATCCATGTGATCTTGCATTTTCATCCATTGATGAGAATCCTTGATCCATGTCTTCACCTCTGATTGCATGTCAACCCTTGATTCACCACTTTCTCTTATAAATGCTCCTCATTTTGGAGAGAAAAGGATCCACAATCATTTGAGCAAAGCTATGTTGTTGAAATGCATCCACATTTTCATCCATTAGCATTCATTTGAGCATTTTCATCCATTGTGGTTCAAATCACCATTATCACTCATCAATCTATCAAACCAAGCTTGTTTTAATCTAAGGGATTGGGAAAGGGTTGCCATTCCACATCAATGTAGCACCAATCCCCCAATGGGATGAGGTTTGGATTTTTAAATTAGGTTTCCTTCATGTATTTATAGTTTATTTCATGTTTTGTTTAATGGTTGCTTGGTTTGAAGCTTTCAAGAATTTTATTGGGATTATAGCTTAACTAACTAAATCTAGCTTAATTTTGTATGGATCTGGTAGATTTAGATCATGTTATGATTATAGTCACAATATTATTATATAATATAATATTATAATATATTATTATAAAAAGAATAGTGAAAATGACTTGGGTTTTCCTCTCTCGAATTTAATACACAAGAAACAAACATTCGTTTCAAAATAGATATCCATTTAGTTTATTTTGTTATTTTATTTGGTTGGGTCCGGGGACCTGACTTATATGGTATAAGTGTTTTTATATGGTATGAGGGTTTTTATATTATAACATGACATATATATTATTATATGTATTGTAAAATATATATTATATTCTAAAATGTTATATATATTATTATATATATTAAATACTATAATATAATATAGAATATATTATATTATAATATATATAATATTATAATATAATATTTATTTTATATAATATAATATATTGTATTATAATATAATATATAGTATAATATATAATATTATAATATGATATAATATAATATAATATATAATATTATAATATGATATAATATAATTATAGTCATATTGGTAAATGTCTTGATATTCCTTGTGGAGTTATTTCTGCACCAGTTCATATACAAAATTTTCCCTTGGGATACCGACCCTTTCTAGGTTACGAAGGTACTAATCAAATAGCTGATCTAATTTATAACTCATTTGCTCTGGGTATGGAGGACCATCTTCTAGATATTTTTGGTGGTCATGATACTAAAGAAATAATATCCAAATCATTGTCTACGAATATAGACCTAGTTTGGAATCCTGAAATTCAACTAGAATTAAGTAAAATTCCTCATTTTGACAAAGAAAAGGTATATTATATTATATTATATTATATCATATTATATCATATTATATTATATTATATCATATTATATCATATTATATCATATTATAATATAATATATTATAGACAATAAATAGATTAATATATAATAACAACTTTCAATATATTTTTATGATTTGAATATTATATATTAAATTATATTATATTATAATGTATTATAATATAATATTATGTTATTATATAATATAACTATTATATTATATTGTAATATTATATTATATTAGATATTATATATTATAATATTATGTTATATTATAATATTATGTTATATTATAATATTATATTATATTATAATATCATATTATATTATAAAGTATTTTTGTTATAATATAAAACCCTCATGTTTGACCCAACCAAATATAAAAATAACTTAAACTAAACGAATATCCATTTCAAAATGGATATCCATTTTAGAACGGATATCCATTTGATAACATATATCTATTCTAAATGGATCTCCATTTTAAATGGATATCTATTTCTAAGCTTTGGTGTTTATTATAGCACCATGTACTTTCTACCCGAGCATAGAAAAAGTCAAAGTAGATTTTTGCATTTTTGGGCAAGTTAAAAATGCCTTTTCTTCACATCACCACTTTTTGGACCTCTATTATCTTTCACAGACCCTCCCTCTTTACCTCCTCTCTCTACCAATACTTCCCTTTCTCTCTTCCTCTCTTCTCTCTCTTATCCCTTTCTCCCCTCTCTAGGTCTCTCCCACGCTCTCTCCCTCTCTACCTTGCCTTCCCTCCTTACCCCCATCTCTGTTGGGAATAGGATGCCATTTAATTGCAATCCTAAATATTATTTCATATATCTCCTAAGTCCTTGGAAAGTGTTCCCCAACACTAGGATTAGAAAGAGATTAAATTCAAATGAAATGAACATGTAAATTGACATTTGTAATTATTCCTAAATGATAGGGACATGTGATGGCATCCAAGAAGAGCTCCTACAAAATAGGAGCACATGGGGCACCCACATGGAAGGTGGAACCCACCTTTAGTTTAGTTAACTATTTGGAGAAAGATATAACACTTCAATAATGCATGTAAAGATCCTAGAAGTTAGGAATTGATATTTACATGAGTGGAGTTCAGTGTAGTTCAATTCAGTCTAGTTTAGTTCAGTTTCTAGTTTAGTTTAGTCCAGTTCAGTTATGGTTCAGTTATCTTCAGTTGCATGTTGTTAGTTTCAATTGAATGCTAGTTGACTTTAGTTGACTTGGAATGCATGGTCCTAATGACCTGAGTTGTATGACAAATAATAGGTGATACATTCAGTTAAGTGGGGATGATCAATCATGCATCATGTTTGCATGAATTGATGGAGAGATATGTTTCAGTTAGCCGAGATTGACTTGGACCCACCTTGGGTGCCCAAGTTGGCATCTTGGAGTTAACACCTTTGCATGAGAAGATATTCACAAGGTTCAATTAAGCGGGGCCCATTCTTGGGCGCCAACTTTGAGGAGAAGCTTACAAGATGTCTTCGAAACCAACAATCAGTTAAGACTTTAGTTTGGGATGCCCAAATTGATGAAGGAATTGGTTTGACATTGTTTTTCACAGAAGAACTCTACTTGTGCAAGAATGGCATAGATATTTGTGAGGAGCTTTATCCTCTTCTAATTGTCAACTCTTTGGAGTTTACAATGTTCACAGTTGTCTATTTATTGTAGCAAGTTGAAGATATTTCTAAGAGAGTACTTTTGTGAAGCATGGAATAGGATGTGTGGATTCATGCTTGGACACATGAGAGTTATTGCAGGTTGTGAAGAAGAATTGATGAAGGAAAAAGAAGCATCTCAAGCAAGAATTGATAAAGAATTATTGTAATCTTATTCTAAGGTTAAATAATACAAGCACTATTGATTCTAGTGGTGTAGTTTTTTTCCTGAAAGGGTTTCTCCACGATATATGATGTGTCACTTCTATCTTCTAGTCTTATTCTTCTACAATATGCTTTCTACTTCTACATGGTAAAATGAATCTAAACAGATAATCACATACAAATAATTTGTAACAAAGAATACTTAATTAGATCTACAATCTCATAGTTTTACAAAGTATTAAGCTACATAATTTCACCTTCATTTTCAACATTTGGTATTAGAGCTAACAGTTGGGTAGAGTTTAGGGCACCTTTCTCTTAAAATTTTCAAGTTTTTTTGGTTGTAGTGGGAGCTTTTACTATTGTGTTATTTCAGATTTGTAAAAGAAGTATGTTACAATGTATTTGGTCTAATGGTTGTAAGACCTAGTATGGCTTGCTCAATCCCTAAAAGGAAAGGCCTGGTAAGAGAGGAGTTCTCCTAGGTGGTAAGGGGAGGGTAGTTGGGTTAAACTAGTTCTTGGGTTAGAGTTAGTGGATTAACCTTTAGTGGTCTTTAACACATGGTTTTGTGTTAGTTGAATTGGTCCATGGTTTTAGATTTCATGGTTTTGAGCCCATGGTTTTGTATGTATGGATGATCTTCATTCAGGAGATGGTTATCACGATGTTTACATGTTATAGTGGGAGTTTTTTGGCAGTGATAGTTTGATGTTTATCTTCTTGCCATGTATAGCTTGGTATTACAATTTAGTGGGAGCTTTCGTAGGATGTGGTTATCTTCATGTGATTTGAAGAGGTTTTAACATCTTGTTTCATGGAGGACCCTTAGAGTCTTTGGTAAAGGTATTATTGTTCTTCCTTTGGAGAGGATGTAGTTCTTTTTAGTTTTGAGTATTAATCATTTGCTTGGAGCTTCATGAGTATGTAGGTTGCATTTAAAGTTGACATGGATTGATTAGTGAGTGCTCATGGACACTAGAGAGACTTGAGTTAGGCTGGATATTTCTTATGTTAAGAGATATGTTGGAATGGTTACTTGTAAGAAAATATTTTTCAACAGTAAAGACCGAGAAGCCTACACCTAGAAATGGATGTGAGTCCATCATAGACCTAATGAAAAGGTTGTCTATTGTATGCACAAGACAATCTTGTATCCCACTCTTGGTTTACTCAGCAAGTAAAATGATCTAAGAGGTGTTTCCCACCTAATTATTAGATGTATCTTGACTTCTCTTATGCATTGTTGAGGAGTAGATGCATGATTTTATGTATTTCTATCAATTGTTCTCCTTGTAATTTTGAACTTGAGTTAGTTATGAGGATTTTGGTAGGAGAGGTACAAGAAATAGCTAGTGGCTTTGGGCATATTCCCTTTTATTGTGGGAATGTTTGGCTAAGTTTGATCTACTTTCTGTGAGAGGTTTACATCTAAGTTTTTCCATGTTTCATTATAAGTTGAATGGTTAGATGTTGATATCCTTTCAGTTTGGGAGTGTTGAAGGAGATATTACTTTATTCAATTTGGGACATGTTAGTGTGGTATAAGAACATGGTTTGATTTGCAGGTTCTCTCTTTGTGGGAATAGTCTTCTTCTTGAAGGTTCTTGTGTTATGAGGGATGTATTTTTCATATCATTGTATTCTTCTTTGACACTATGGTAGAGGAGTTAGCCACATCCTCTATGTGGAGTGTTATATGAGGCCTTGTAATGTTGTGATCTTGTTTTTAGATTTGACATTACCTATGCAGTGGGAGTTCTAGAAGGTATATATGTTTTATATGAGAGGGGCACCTCTCTTGGAATAGTTACACTTTACTACAATGAGTTACTTTAGAGGTTTTTTATCGCATGTCTATGTGTGTTATTACATTGGAATCTTATTTTGCAAGATGGTGGATATACAGGGACTTGTTTACAAATTTGGGTTGTTATGTTGATAGCATGAAGTTCTACCTATGACAGTTTTGGATGAGCTTGCAACTTTCTATGGTTGCTATTCCAATTTGATATGAGTGTGGCAGTCACTTAGAGTCTTTTGTTATCATTTGAATTTGATGCTTGTTTTCATGAATAGATTGGTGCACGTTTTAGTGAGAGAAGAAATGGTTATAGAGACTTGGGAAAGGTATTGATTCTTGGTGCAGGAAGGCCATTGGCCTTGAGTCATGTACTTAATTTATAAGAATGATTGCTTGTTTAGAATAATTGCAATGTATAATGTCAAGTGGGAGAATGTTGGGAATAGGATGCCATTTAATTGCAATCCTAAACATTATTTCATGTATCTCCTAAGTCCTTCGAAAGTGTTCCCCAACACTAGGATTAGAAAGAGATTAAATTTTAATAAAATGAACATGTAAATTGAAATTTGAACAATTATTTCTAAATGATAGGAACATGTGAGGGCGTCCAAGAAGAGCTCCTGCAAAATAGGAGCACCTAGGGTGCCCACATGGAAGGTGGAACCCACCTTGAGTTTAGTTAACTGTTTAGAGAAAGATAACACTTCAGTAATGCATGTAAAGATCCTAGAAGTTAGGAATTGAAATTTACATGAGTGGAGTTTAGTTCAATATCAGTTTAGTTCAATTTAGTTCAGTTATGGTTCAATTATCTTCAGTTGCATGTAGTTCAGTTCAGTTCAGTTCAATTCAGTTATGGATTGATAATCATGTTAGCAGAATGTGATAGAAATGGGTTCGTGTATATCTACAATTCACTATTATCCTTCACCACTGATTTGTTAGCATTTTGTTTATTCCCATTGAGACGAATGCTACCATCCTCGATGCAGTCTTGTATCTCATGACACAACCACATACAACGTTCGGTATCATGTCCATTAACATGATGGTACTGACAATAAGCGCTCCCATCATACCAATCAGGGTAGGGATCCTTAAAAGGCTTAGGAGTCGATAAAGTTACGATCTTGTCCTTCAACATATTTTGCAAGATGGAAGTATAAGATTCAAATAACTTTGTGAACTTTTGATTGTGTTTAAGGCCATTGTCATCAACAATGGCTACTACATTTGCAACAACTTTTCCTTTCCCAGAGATTGATATGATGGACTTTCCCTCAGAACGGGAGCACGAGGAGGAACCCTTGAACTAAACAACCGTTTGTTGATACTCTCATAAAGTTGCACACAAATGCGTGAAAGAAGGATATATCATCAAGGAGAACTTCTCTTGCCAAGACCTTTGTAAGTTTCCTATGAACACCTTTTGCATGTCAGAATTGGGCAGTTGATATGAGATTTGTGAAAGGAGCACTTGGTAGTGCGATATGAAATTAGTAATCTTTTCATTATCACCTTGTTTACATCAGACGAGATCCGAAAGGGTCATCTTTGACCCGATGTTTTCCTAGAACTATCTTAGGAACTGATTAACAAGTTGGTCGAATGAGAAAATAGAATTGTCAGGCAACGAACAATACCATTCAAGTGTTGTGTCCTTAAGAGATCATAGAAATAGTTTAGCCATCAATGCATCGTGATGGAAGAAGTTGGTACACAAGGCATTAAAGGCAGACACGTTTGTCTGTAGGTCTCCCTTACCACCGTACTTCTCGAATTTAGGGATCTCCATTCCTTGAGGGAAGGGAGTGTTTAAGATTGTAACTGACAATGGAATATGTCGAAAGAAAGGTTTGAAGATAGGTTGGGCAGAGGCCTAGGAAAGGCTTGCTAACTGGCTATGCATCTTACCCATTTTCTGAAGCAAAGTGTTCAGAATGGGTTCATTTGAAGATAGAGGGCCAAAGGAACCTCCTCCAGAACCACTACCAAGCCCACCTCCAGAACTGCCATGGGTATGACTTTTGCTAGAGCTACCACTCTAGAGCCACTGCCACCAGTAGGACCTCTACTGGAACCACTTCTGCCAGCACTATCTCCACTGTTGAATCCACCGCCACTACCAAAGCCTCCACCACCCAACCTACCAAAACCTCCACTGCTAGAGGTGACAAAAGGGGTAAAGCTAAATCCCAAAGGGACCTTATTCAATTTGATAATTTTAGGTTGCTCAGGGGCAGAGGGGGTACTCATAGAAGGGACCATGTCGACCATGTAAATGGAAGTGGGAGGCATGGATACTCCTAACTATCCCTTACATTCTTTGAAAGTGACTCACTGTGCAAAACTATCACATGCTTTGGCAAGACTAAGGAGACTGCTCAAAAGCTCTATGCCTATTTGATCTTTACCCATCATTTGTTTCAATTCACTAACAACCTGAGTGGCTCTAGCTATCTAATAATTTCTTTCTAAGTGGTTTTCTAAGTCACCCAATCCTTTATTAAGGGTGGAAACATATTCTGCAAGGATTTGAACAACCTCATGCTCATCCACTGATGATGGCGTAAGAGACATAGGAGGAGTGGGAATGTGATCAATTTCATCAACAAATCCCATCTCATTCCTCAATAATTGCTCCTACGCAGCCAAACTAACGGTGGGACTAGAGAAAAGGCCTGTAGAGAGACCAATCAAGGTCTTTGTCCTATCCATCAGGAGGTGTCATACACTTCTCCTAATGATATACTCAGAAGTTGTGGATTGGGTTACGATGCTCATAAACCTTCACAACACTCAAGAGCACAATAGCCATAAAGTACCCATGGGAAGCTTCAACACCAACGCATGAATAAATGATTCACGTTGGGCTCACCAAAAATGTAAGAGAGGGGGACCAGCATGTGCAAGACCCCAAGTCATAGAGGGTCAAGATGCAAGAGGCTACCCTAATTTACCTTAGCTAAGTGCAATGTTTAGGGTATGAGGATGAGAATGATGAGGACTACGAAGTCCTACAACCACTCTACAATATCAAGTTTTGAGGAGGGCTAGGCGAACCAATTTTCAAGTTCAACTCTATGCCTCAAGGAGCTCTTTGCCCAAAGACGGAAGCATAGTCTTTGGACGACAACGCAGTGCACTGGCATCTGTATGGCTAAATAATAGTAGAGACAAGGTCAAACCTGCTAAAATGACTAACAGCCTAGTTGACTAGCTAAGGGGCCAGAATGATACGACTAGATAAATTAAATATTCTCTAATGTTATAAAGCAATTATGCAAGAGTGACGAAGATAAGGAGAACCTCATCGAGGAACTCACTCACCACCTAGTTCTCTGAAAGCATGTCTACCTACACACAAAAAGAGGGAAAATGTTGGGTGGTTGTATAGGGGCCTGCCTCAGTCAAACCCCCATTTAGGTGTTTCCACCTCCACAGAAAACCAAAGAAACGAGATAAAGAAATAATATAGTAAAGAGAAAATAAGCACTACAAAACAGTGTTATGCTACTCAACCAAGTGATACAGGAGAGGAGAGGGAAGCTTACCACCTCCACCAAGAGAACTCAAGGCTTCTTAGGGGAGAAATGAGAGTACTCGAGCCTCTGTTGCAATGGCATGGTCCCAAATGTGCTCTACCGAAGTGATGGAGTGTTTCTTTTTTGCAATGGAATCCTTGAATGCTTGGAGTGAGTGAAAGTGAGTGCTTGAAAGTGGATGTGAGATGCAAGAATGGAAGCTTGATGTGGTGAAGAAGTTCTAAAGAGTTGGCATGTTGGAAGAATTAATTTGAAGGAAGGATGGAGAAAATGACCATATCTTCAAAGTGAGTTGGTATGGGTGCATTACAACCTCCAATGAGAAGTGTAATGCCTCTATAGGTTCAAGAATCCATAGCATTTGTTTGTCATGGCATTCCATCACCATGAGACCATTATTATTCTTTGAGGCATTTTTTCGCCAGTTATTGTCTTAGTTCAGTTTCTGCTTCGCTTATAGATTTTTTCCAAGCATCCATAGCTTGTTCGAAAGCACTTGTTTTAGGATTTTAGCCATAGCAACAAGGCAATGAATAGTTTGACAAAATGCTTTGGTAGACATGTATGAAAAACTAGTAACATAGACAAGGCAATGAACTATTTGAAAAAATACCTCAAATAAATTTGGTCTCATAGAATGCCATGATAAGAAAATGCAATTAGGTAGTTGTTTCTAGTTATTAGTTATGCAATGTGAAGTAATTTCATAACCACTTAGGTTGACTTTGTAAAAACTATATTGTAATTGAAAATTTGTCATCTATTCATCTATTATTAGTTATGCAATGTGAAGTAATGCTTTGAGTTTGAAAGTACAATGCAATGTAATCAAAGATATGAAATATAAACTATAAAATTTTATTTTTTACAATTGCTAGTTATTAAAATTATTTTATTTTCTCTCTATATCTCTATGCTATGGAAATACCTTTCAATTCAAAAAAATAGTTTCTTCTACAATTTTACATTTTTTAAAATCTAATTTTCCCTTTTTTTTTTTGGATTTTTTCCCATTTTTTTCAAAAACTCTTATACTTTTGGTTTGTCAAATTTTTCTCCAAAAATTTGTTGCTGCTATGCATTGGAAGCGTGAAGCATACACATGAATACACTCAATATATGTGAAGTATACACGTGAATAAGTGAAGCATACATGTGAATTTAAGTGAGGCACAAGTAATTGAAGCATTGCAAAGGATACAAACCACCAGGAATGGGGCTTATTTACACAATACGCATTAGATGGAGCTTATTGAGCAATCAATAGTAATTAATTAAGAATTAGATGTAAACAAAATCCATGCCTACAACATTCAAGCATACAATTTACACAATATGCATGATAACATCATTCAAGAATAGCAGTAGCAAAATAATATTTTCTTTAATCAAAAATTTGTAAGGCTATACAATGATATATATATTAATAAAAGTATGTACAATATATCCAAAAATGCCATACAGGCTTAGTACAAAAGAGCCATATGTCCACATAAAATGTCACATATCTATCGATAGTACAAAACATATATTCCAAAATGCCACATAAGCATATGACAAACAACCCAAATACATAGTCATTTCCCTCTAGGGGTTCAAGGAAAAAAATCTTGTGTTGCCTTGGAAATTTGGCTAGATGGAGTTCTTGTTGGTTCTTTTGTCTTTTGAACACACTCACTAGATCTCCTTTCTAGACTCCTCTATAGTTGCATCTAACATAATATTAAGTATAGATGTTAATACATAGAAATTGAATTATGGAATGACATATAATAAAATATAGTCACGTACCACAAACAAATAGTCATCATGCACATTTACAACATTACTACATCCACGATCTAGAGTGAAACCCACTTGTAGCTACCATCAAGATAGAAATTAAACTACATAAAAGTATAGTGAAAATTTTCTATAATAGACCATAAAAGATAAAATATAATGTCAAATCGACTAATCTATTGCGTACCTCTGTCAAAGGACAAAAATTGGTTATTGTTGTAGCAACTCCACAGTCCATTGTTTCACCAACATCGCCAAGGTTTTCTGATGCCAACAACTACAAATGAAACAACATATCTAATAGGAATATAAAGAAGTCTAGGTAGTCCCTTTATAACTATCATAAATGAAAGAGTAAATGGTCAAGGCCTTAGTTAAGACTACAATATAGTGCTTATAAAGTACTAAGTCCACTGGGATAGTCCAAACTCTTGCAAATTCCAAATTTCAGTGCTCATTGAGATTCATATTGCACATGTTGATGAACTAATGGTGATGAGAGCATGTTGTCAACATAGTGATAATGCCACAATGAAGTTCACATGAATGAATTGAGGATTACTATGTTAGTAGCAGCTTTCAAAGGGATAATGGAACATACGATGAATTAGGACGTGTCTAGGTTTTTACTACAGAGCATGAAGAACCTTGGTTGTTGAGGTGTGTAGCAGTAATCGAGAATACAACTTTGGTCAATAAAGAGTGGAAGGAAATATTCCTTCAAATCATGTATATGATAAAATTTGAATGGAGGTGCTATAGCATAGAAGGGATAAAGAGACAAGACCAATAGTGGATAATGGAACATATGGTGAAATAATAGAGGGTACAATGGGATGGGATTCAAATGCGATAATGAAACATGGGATGGACTAGAATATATTAATGGAATGGGCTAGGATGGGATAACAAAATATAGCGTGAACTATTAGAGGTTAATGAGATTGGATTAGGAGGGAATAAAGGAACATAGGGTGAATTAGGGAAAGATAGTGGGACAAGACCAAGAGGGGATAATGGAACATAAGGTGATATAAGAGAGGGTAATGGGATGGGAATAGAAGGGGTTAATGGAACATAGGATGGACTAGTATAGATTGATGGGATGGGTTAGGATGGGATAAAAAAATATAGGGTGGACAATTAGAGGTTAACGGGATGCGATTAGTAGGGAATAATGCAACATACGATGAAATAGGAGGTTTCTAGGGTTTGACTATAGTACATGAAGTGTGAACTTGACTTGTGTGTAGTAATAATGGAGAAGAGTTATCTAGAATGAAATGTGGATAAAGATGGTATAACATAGAATGGATAAAGGAAGTATCAAGTAGAGGAATTAGGTGCTCCAACACAAGGAAGAGCACCATACTCCTTCAGATGTTGAAGTTTATTGTTCAAAGTTTGAGATGAGAGTTGAGATAAGGGAGATACCCCTATAACTTTCTTGAAAGAGTATGATATGCCGGTTTTGTTTGTGTGTTCATTGCATCCATGTGTAGGCGGGATATTGTATCAGATACCATAATAATCTTCCAAGCTAGATGAAAGGGTTGTGTGTTTGTGAGAATGATTGGTTTCTTTACAAGAACACAAATCCTTTTTAATGTTATGTGTCATTCCTTCATTCATGAGGGATGGGAGTTATATTGCCCCCATCACCACCATGGGTTGATTTGGTAGAACTAAGTTGAGCGAATGAAACACAAGAATTTTTTGGTTTAGGTTGTGATATTGTACACCTGTCCCTAAAGGAAGACCTGTGAAACCCGAATCTCTATTGGAACTTGTGTTTGAAAATGAATCATTTGTATATGACTCTTTGGAACATGAGGGTGATATTTTTGAATGACCCCCAATTATCACAAAAGAGTTGTGTCGTAGATGAAGAATTAGCATCAACTTGTATAGGTTTGAATTTTGATCTAGGAATGAAAGGATTAGGGGAGTTGGATGTGTTGTGATAAGATGATGCATAGCTTCACTCATCTACATCAATCATGAATAGCTTGTTGTTGTATTCAAATTTCATTACATGGTGAAGTGTAGATGGGACTCCTTTCATAGCATGAATCCATGGTCTCCCTAGGAGAAGATTGTATGGAAGGGGTCCTTGCATGATATGGATAGAGGTAGGAAACACTACATGTCCAACCTCAATAGGTAATGTGATCATCCCTAGTGGTTGCCTATTAACATTGTCAAAGCCATGAATATGAACATCATTAAGTTGGATGAGCTTTTTGTCCATACCAAGTTTGTTTAGGAGGTCAATGCTACAAATATTGGTTTCAAATCCATTGTTTATGATTGTGTGCCTACTTACAATTTTGTTAATGATCACCTTTATCATCAAGGTATCATTCTTATTTTGAATCTCAAGTGAGGGAAATTCATGTTTAGGAAATGTGATTTCTAATTGGGTGACTTGCATGGGACGAGAGGAGGGTGTTACATTATTCGATTTATGTAAGATTGTATCTCCTCCTTTTGTATTTGCAACATTTCGTGAAATAGAAATTTGATTATAGGTGATAGTTGAATGAGTTGCCATATAGATATATTATCAGGAATCTCTTTAAGGTGTTCAACACTAGGCACACTATGTGGAAGAAAAGGTAATGGAGTAGGAGTGTTGTGTGGTCCCCTAGATGCTTGAGTCACTAAGTTACAACTTAGTTGCTTCAAGAAATTGTGATGATTAGATTGCATCATGGATTTTAAGACATCTTTTAGTGTTTTGTGTGATCCACGAATGGGAGATGACTTAGGAAGATCACTACTTAAAGGAGATCCCACTTGTGTCATCATAACCTCAAGAAGCTTGTCTTTATTGGAATGATTACCTATGGTTATGTTGGAATGGATAATTGACATTTTCATGGTCTTTTAGGTCTTTCTCTCATGATGCTTGATCTATTTTTCTTTGATTTAATGTTGCAGCACTGTCACTTCTGCACTCACATTAGGTCCTAAAATTCAAATTATGGTGTCTTGTGAAGGTGTTGTGAAGTGTTGTAACAAATTTCTACACTTTTCTAGACTCTTTTCATTACAGTTCACCTAAAAATCACCTTTTCATCACTTATCAAGTCCTATTCTAAAGTGTTGTAAAGTATTGTAACAAAATTTCACTCTTCTAAGCTTAATTTCACTATTTACACCTTTCTTATGCTCTATTTGACCCCTTTATGCAGTCATAAGGCTTAATTAAGTGTATTTTTTAATGTAAGCTTGACAAATAAAATTAAATGTGACTTTATTCCTAACACCCACTTACAAGCCCAAGGTTTGACCCAATGAGTCCCTCTTGGCTCCAAAATCAAAATAACTCAAATTTTCTTTTGGGTTTTTATTTAAAAATGCCTTATGTCAGCCTGTGATGAGGTATCATTAGGATATTAGGGCATAGATGTGTATAAATAAGTGTTTTTCTCCTCATTTTACATCCCCCCATTCATCAAATTCACTTGCATTCACTAAACATCAATTAGCATTTGAGCACTTTACATCATTCAATCAAGTATCAATCAAGCATCTTGGAGCAACCATTGACATAACTTCAAATTTCTTCAACAAGGTTGTGGTGATTTTAGGACATTTACATGTTATTTATTCATCATTCCTTACTTATTTCATTCCATTTCTTTATTAAGGGTTTGGTTACTAAAGTGGGATATGACCAAGGCAAATCCCTATACTCTAACCCTTAACCATTTTTCCCCTTTTGCAAGTGTGTTTGCAAACTTGTGTATGAAAATTTTTCAAGAAATTAGGTGTTGAAAGGTGTTCAAGAAGTCAACAAAGTGTTTCCTAAACCCTATTTCAAGCTTGGAGACAACCTACAGTCCATTTTCTACAGATTTGACTTCGTCAACCCCACAAGAAGACAAGTGCAGATCTGGAGCTGTAGAATTGACCTTTGATTTCATATAATTTTGGGAGAGGACTGATTCAACATCAGTGGTGAATGAGTCCCATCTTAAGGCTAAAAAAGGTTATTTTTTCATATTCTAGTTCCCGACAGTCGAAAATCAGTTTTCAAGTGTTTTTGTCAATAGCGGGACTGATTCACCATCAGTGACAAATGAGTCCCATTGGTGATTTGCAGTGATTTTACCAGCATTCTAGAATCTTCTCAATTCTTTAATCTTCCTTCAGGTGCACTCCTTTCAGTCTTTTTCAATTTTGTGTTCATTTGTTCATGTTTTAGTTCATTCTTGCATACCACATTGTGTTTTCAAACATTGCATATTTCATAGGTTTTTCATTCATAGTCAATCAATTACATCATTTAGTTGCATCTACAGCATTGCATTTAGTCATACTCACATCACACAATCCCTTATTTGAATGAACCACCACAATTTTGGGGTTCTATCTCTCCTTTTAGGTGAAAGATCCTAAGACTACAAGAGAAGCCCATAGACCTTAAAATTGTTGGTTCAATTTTCATCCAATATATGCAAAGCTTTAAGACTGCAAACAATGTATGTGCAAGAATGAAAAGAATTTTTATCAATCTTATGCAAAGTTTAATGAATAGAAACATTGTATATGCAAAAGTGAAATGTACTTTTATCGAGGTTATGCAAAATTTCAGAAATGTAAGCATTTTTGAAGATGTAAGGATGTTTACAATTGAAGTGATTTGAAGAATGAGTAGTCTAGAATGATGTTTTTAGCCTAAATGCATAAAAAAAATGTCCCCAAAACTTTCCAGACTTATAATATATCATACTAGGAGGCTTAGGAAGCACAAAAATGAGGTTTCTAATGCTGTAATAGACAATGAAAATTTTGGACAAGGACTGATTCATCCAAAATGGCAAATGAGTCCCAGTAAGGGTATTTTGCAAAATTTTCAAAAAAATTCAATGGATTTTGATGCTTTTGATGTTGTAAGATGTAGACCTAAGATGAAAGTGGAAAATTTTAGAAAATTTCAATGATTTTAGATGCCAAAAAATGCAATCTACATGCACTTTTCATGAATGCAAAATTTGAAATCTAGCATGCAAATTAATCTATGCAAATCCTAATGCAAGGTCAATGCAAGCTAGATCTATGATGAAGGAATCCAAATCAGAAAATAAAAGTATTCTAAAGTCAAGTTCACCAAAATGTCGCAAAGGATTTTGGCACCCTGATCCTTTCTAGCACTTCTAAGGTTTTTCAACATAAGAATTGGAATTCCTCATTCCCCAACAACCTAGCTAGAAAATGGGCCCCTTTGGAACAAATTTTCCATCTGTGGCGAATGAGTCCCTGCCATGTGGGACTAATTTTCCCAGGGCGGTGAATCAGTCCCATTTGGGCTATTTTTGAGTTTTGAGCAGGAAAAACTAGAATTTAAGTTTATTATTCTTTCATGTTGGCTTCAAGGATCCAATTAGTGGGAAAATAAGGTGAATTTCCTATAAATATAAGTCTCTAAACCATAATTTACATCTCTTATTTCATTCACACATCTTTTATCATTCATTCATCATTTGTCTTCCATCTCAAGTCAAGCAAGCTAGGGTATTAGCTTTCTAGGTTATCAAGATAGTATTTTCAAACAAATGTTCAAGGGAAAAATATTCATCTCTTGTTGCAGAAAATCAAGATCAATCTTCATGGCAAGGTATTAACTCCATTTTTGCATGCTTCATTACATTCTTTCTTCATATTGGTTTAATTACCTACAAAGGGGTTTGACCAAGGCAAACCCCCATGCCCTAACATTCAAAATTTATCTTTCTCTTCTTGTGTGTTCATAGATTTAGGCTTCTTGGAAGCTTGGAAATCATTAAGAATCAAGTTGCAAAGATTTTAAAGTCTTCTCTTCATTTTCTAAGGAAAAATATCAACAAAAAGTCACTTTTAGACTTGAAAATTAGACTTTCAGAGGCAGACACCTGTCAGGAACTGGAGTGCAGACTGAGGGCTCTTGTTTCCACTTTTGAATCTTCAAAAATTCAAAAGTGGACTCATTCACCATTAGTGGCGAATGAGTCCCACTGCTAGGCCTAAAAAGAGTTTTCTGTAGTTTTGGATACCCATTTGTCTAAAACAGGTTCCAAGATAGTTTCTCAGAACTAGGACTAATTTGCCCAGAATGGTGAATGAATCCCTATAGGCCAAACTTTTAGTATCAGTAGCATTCCAAATGTCATTCCAGATTCCATCAAGTTCTTAGGTACACACTTTTAGTTTCATCAAATTATGTTACAGTTTGCTTTCATTTCTAGGTGTTTTTGCATATCACAATGTGTTTTCCAACAAGTTGCATTTCAATAGTTTTCATTTAATAATCAATAGATTTTATCAATTCTTTGCATCTCATCTAGGCACATTTCATTCATATTTCCATTATACTTGCATTAGTTTGAGTGAACCACCTAGATTTTGTGTAGGATCTATCTCTTTCCTTTAGGTGAAAAACCCTAATTGAGCAAAAGAGTCATAGTATCCTACACCACAAAAATCTATGGTTCATGTTCTTTAGAGGACATTGAATTTCTAGCTTGGGGTCATGAATTTAAGGGTATCTACTCTATTGCTAAAGGGTATGCTTTTTTGGTCTCCCACCATGCTGAGGTGAGAGTTCATCCTTGGTGGAAACATATCTGGAACAAGGTTGGATGACCCAAGTGTAATATGTTTCTATGGTTGTTGAGTCATGAAAAATGGCTCACCTGGGAGAATATCAAGAAATGAGGCTTTTGTGGACCATCTCTCTATTTTTTATGTGGTTGTTATGAAGAAAGTATGACTCATTTTTTCAATGCACTTTTGCTATGGAAATTTGTTGACTTTGGTGGAAGATTTGGTGAATACCATTCAAGTTTTCTTTATCTTTTCAAGATTTTTGGGAGCACTTGGGATGTCCTCCAGCTTCTCCACCCTATTTGGTGGTTTCTTGGGAGTTGGGACCTTCTAGTAGTTTCTCTCCTCTCTTGCATGAAAGGAAGTCAACATAGTTCCTTCAATACTGTGACCTATTTTTGAAGCAATTTCCTTCACACATTTTTTCGGGGTTAGTAGAATTAGTTCCAACATTCAAAACCATGAACAAGCACTCATCACTTCCATCATCCAAATAGTTTGATTCCTCATCTCAGGTATACCATTATCTTCTTTAACATAATAATACGTATTGAAATATTTACCTTTATGATCTTTATGTTTGTCATTTGAAACTTTTCTTGGAAATTTCAAAGCACAATGACCTATATTTTCATAATTGAAATACTTGAAAGGTAACTTACCTTTGTATTTTCCAGTTCCCTTTTTCAATATCCTTACAAAATTTTCTTTCATCTCATCAAGATCATTCAGATCAGATTCATCATCCTTCTCTTTCTTGCTGACTTTAAAAGTAGTTTCTTTCTTTCAAGTATCTTTGTCAAAATTTCTTAATTCAAAATTAGTTAAAGCACCAAACATTTGATCTCTAGTATATTGATCCAAATTCTGAGTTTCCTCAATAGCATAAACATTAGCACTATAAGATTTAGGAAGAGTTCTCAATACCTTTTTCACAACTTCACTTTCCTCCAATTTTCCACAAAAACCATTAATGGCATTAACAATTTTGTCTGCCTTGAGCATGTAGCTTACAATATCTTCATCCTCTAACATCCTTAGGGTTTCAAGCTTGGCTTTAAAATTTTGCATCTTTGCTTACTTGACCTTTGAATCTCCTTGATAAATGCTTTGCAACTTTACCCAGACCTCTTTAGCAATTTTGTAGCTTATCACCTTTACAAGTTCTAAATCAGAAAACCCACTCAAAATAGCATTCCTTTCTTTTCCATTATTCTCATAATCCTTGATATCATCTTCACTTGTTAGAGTAGTAGCAAGTATAGTATATCCATCTTCAACTAACTTCCATACACCAAACCCTAATGAGACAAGAAAGGTTTCACCCTAGATTTACAGAAAGCGTAATTTGTTCCATCAAACATTGGAGTTTTGACACCATTCTTGTGCCCCATCCAAATCTACCTCAAGTGGTTAAGCTTCTTTCAATGAACCTTGTTTTGATACCAATTGTTAAACACAAGAAAATTGAGAGGGGGGTGAATCAGTTATGCATTTAAACCTTCAAACCTTCTTTAATCTTTAAAACCTTATTAAGCATTAGCATGAATGTAAGAAAATGAAACATGAACATAATAACAACCATACACAATAGAACACAAAATTTTACGTGAAAACCCTTAATCAAGGAAAAACCATGGCAAGGATTAACTCACATATATATATATATATGAATATAAACACCGATTACAAAAAGGCTCACTTTCGGAAGGGTTCACTGCCCAAAGGACTCATTGTCCAAAAGAGAAAGGCTTGCTGCCAAGGGCTCATTGCCCAGGAAGATCACTTCTTTCAAAATACAAGAGAATAGAAAGAAACTATTGCAAGGGGGTTCACTACACCATAGCAATAGAAGAATCCACCACAACCATCCACTTGACCTTTAGCCCACTACCTCCAACAACTTTAGGCACACTCATATCACAATACTTAATCACGCATCCATCATTTCACATCACACACTTCTCTAACAATTCACCTTACATATATATCCTCCACGACCTCAAACAACCTTCTCTAGGTCAGTCTCAATGAAACATATGCACCTCAAATGTGCAACCACCAAATAGGTTGGCACCAAACACCTTCATGGTGGAAAGAAGTGAAGGCGGACCACACCAAGGGTTAACCAAGACCCAAATCTACACTGGCACACTACACTAGGCTTCCACAAACAACACAACACATCCACAATCAAGGCTAACATGCCAGGTCAACCAAACTAGCATTAGCACTATCAAACAACTAAATTCACACTTCACCAGGTCTGGAAACATCCTGCAGACCACATAGCAACATCATACAACATTTTGGAATATTCCAACACCAACAAAATATTCAAAAATACTGGCACAAACACATGCATCCGAGAATAATATCATCTTATGTAATCGGTCAAACTGCCACTAAGATATAACTTACAAACCAAGTGTGTGGAACAACTGAACACCAAACCATCCAAGTTAAGATAGATACAAGCAATACTAGCATGTTCCCATATCTGCAAGACAAGAAACTTTAATGCGGAAAAATGCAAAGGAATTCCATTTCTCCTAGATAACCTTCTTCACAAGGCAAACACTGTCAAACATAACTTCTACTATTGCATGATCCAAAACCTAAAAATTTGTATATAACACCTTTGAAAATTTCTAATCATCACGTCCAAAATGCACAAGCACATCTTCAAGCATGAAGAAATGTGGATCACAATACATAACACACCCCTGTCACCTTGTACACTTTTTATGCAAGTTTTCTCAAAAGCACTTGGAACCCAAGTGAACATGCTACATCTACAACACTTGCATAACACCATCAACACCTTCTCATGATAACTATACTAGAGGTTGACATCAATGAAAACACTAATGACAACATAGTGCAACATGTTTGATAATATTTAAGGTATGAAAAACAATGGTGATCTATTAAAGAGTAAATTGTGGGGATCACTGTACAAAGTCTAAATTTTTGGTCATTCTTGGGCTTTATTTAAGCTCAAAGATTGACTTAATTTAGTAAAATTAAAAGTGAAAAGGTCATGGATATTAATGTGAGACATGAACTACTTTGAATAATTTAGAACTAAGGTGCACAAATTGGACTACAAAGCATTCATTACAAATAACTTAGACTACTTTGTATGGATATTTGAATAATATAGACTTACTCCACATAATTTAAACTAGGAATAAATTTAATCTAGGAATAACAAATTATATATGTCAAATAATTTGGATTAGCAGTATGCACATTTTGAAATTTTGGGCTTATTCTTTACAAAATTGAACTATTCTTCTCAAATTGGATTATTTGAAACATATTAGTACTCCAACCTTTCAACTAAATCAAACAAATAGCAATATAATGTTTTAGATAAATTAGACTAAGTATACTTTTTTGAAATAGTTTGAACTTAGTCCTCATTACTTGGACTAGCTCCTTGTAATTTTAAGTACATGTAAATAAAACTTACTATAATTATGACAATGGATCTAGCTGAGTTGATTGTTGATTTTTTCTAAAGCTTCATGCATGCTAAGGAGTTATTATGTTAGAGAATATAATCAAAATGTTCTTTGACAATGGGTATTGCTTGCTCGATTTTTAAGAGATTGATTGTTGTTGATGCTAATAGATAATGATTGAATAATTTTTTTATTTTTTTTTTTCAAGATATGCTTTCCATGATGTGTAGGTGTCGTAGAATGATGCATTTAAATAAATAACTCTTAATGCATAACTTAATTTTTCCATGCTTGTGCCAATAGATAACGATCAAATTCCACAATTGCTAGCGTTGGAATGTAGGAAATCAAAATTTGAAATAGTTAAATGTGATCATGACAGCAATCTTGTATAGGGAGAGAATCACTATTCTAATCTTATGTGAGATAAGTATACTAGTGTTAACTAGGCTAGAGAAGTTTTGAATAGAATAATGCGGCATAATTGAGTGTTGGAATTGGTCTCGGTTTAGTGAGTTTACCACAATAGTCATATTCTACACTAAAATTATGCATCCAAAACATTGATCCAATACGATGTAAAATGAAAAGAAAAATTTACAAGATGTGCACTTCTATGTTCTGCATGCAATTGACAGGTGTAAAACCAGACTCCACAATCTTTGACAACGTCTTCCCTGTCTGTGCCAAATGGGGTTGTGGAACAAGGTATGGACATCATCAAAGGATTAAGGAATGAGGAATTTTGCCAGATGTGGTAGAAATGTATGCAAAATGTGGAAGCATAGAAAAGGCACTGAACTCTTTGACTGAATGCTTCAAAGACGTGGTCTCATGGAATGCCATGATTGCAGGATATTGAGAAAATGGTCTATCAAAAAGGATTTTGAAACATTCAAGCAAATGCAATTGGCAAGTGTAAAACCAGACTCTACAACGTTTGCCAGCATCATCCTGTCTGTGCCAAAACGGGAGGTTTCAAACAGAGTATGGACATCCATAAAAAGGTACAAGAATTGAGGAATTTTGTCAGTTGTTGTAACTGCCTTGGTAGACATACATGTAAAATATAGAAGAAAAATGACGATTAGGAACTGACCCTTACTATGAACAGTTTATAGACCTGGGCATCCTTTGTGGGTGTGACTACTGTGATACTGTTTTTAAATGGGTTTGTTGAAAAGGCTTTATAAACTTTCAAGCAAATGCAGTTGGCAGGTCTAAAGCCAGACTCCGCAGCCTTTGCCAACGTCCTCCCTGCTTGTGCCAAAACGGGGGGTTTCGAACAGACCCTGGACATCCATCAAAGCTTAATAGAAGGGGTATTTTTGTCAGATATTATAGTTGGAAACGCTCTGGTTAGTTTTGCCTCTATGATCAAAGATGCACGACTTGAACTTGGACCATTTCTGATGCTTTTGTGTTTGTTTAATTCTTCAAATTATGTGTAAGATTTATGTTATGTCTTGGGTCATGCCAATAATTATAGTTATCTTGTGCATCTATAGATTTGTCTACTATCATATAGATCTAACACATCTAAATGTGTATTTATGTTATTTGGTTCGTGCACTTCATTTATCTACTTTATTTTTTTCTCTGTTTTGAAGATTGAGATTTTTTAGGAATATCTTTGGAGAATCTTTAATATATTGCTGGGGAGATTTTCTCCTAGATTGACCTTCAAAACATATGTGTGAGATTTGAAACAACAAATTTCAACTATACAAATGCTCTAGAGTGGTATGATGCAAACTAAGTTCTTTTTAAGTACTTTAACCATAATATTCCTAGCACACTTCTTTGTAAATGTGAATGATATTCGATGTTATTCTGATGATGATCAAAGAATACAATTGAACACCTTTAAATAGAGAACATAACAATAAATTGTGCAAACATGTGTTTAGCCAATCCAAAGTAAGAAAGGAATACACGAGAGTTGGCCAAAAATTGAATTTGAATTTTAGAATTTTGAGGGTCAAATGTAGAGTTAATCTCATGAGCTATCTTTAATCTCATGAATGTTAAAATTCTTCTATTCTATTGTAAAAAAACCTAGACCTAGACCTACAAACATCCACAGTAGCGTACACAGCTAAGTATCAAAACTCTAATTTCGTCCATTCAAAATCCAACCAATCTAAATTAGGTTCTTGCTCCACAACAGCTTGAACATTAAGGTCAGTCCTGGAGATCCTTTTGAACAGCTGCGCATTCTTCTCATCACAAATCACGTGTTTAAGGGATGGCAGTTTGGCTACTGTTTGAAGAGTTTCCTTCAATTCACAGCGTTTTCCCCTGTTCTCCTTCAAATGTATGCACGATGAGATGTCAAGGAATTTTAGTTTTTTAAGATTGCAGAGGGAGGATGGCAGTGCTTTCAAGCCTGGAGATTCACATAATCTTATTTCCTTAAGTGATTGAAGCCTACCCATCTCATCGGGTAACTTTGCAAGGCGATGGCAATGAGTAACTGACAACATTTTCAGGGAAACTGAAGAACAGAGACCTGCTGGCAACTCTTCAAGATCAATGCAGTAATCCACATTAAATTCTAAAAGCCCAGGAAAGTTGAATATTTTATCCCTACCAAAGCCCTCACATAGACTGAGGTATATTTTCTCTAAACTCTTCGAGAATTTGCAGTCTTCGGGAACTATCAACCTTTCAAGATGTAGAGTTCTAAGTTGAGAAAGTGCTTGAAAACCAGCCAGTCCACTGAGCTTGGTTCTTTTTGCTGTGTCATTATTATGGATTATCAGAACCTTGAGTTTTTTCATTGTGTGCAAAAATGTGGGAATGCAATATTCACTTGCAGTGAAATACAAAACCAAAGCTTCCACCTCAGGGAACTCCATTTCGGGCCATTGTGTGTCCTCTATTGCCCCTAAATATTGCCAATAAACAATGGAAGTCAAGGCTATGCTATGATTAACTTATATAAAAATTAATCTATTTGTGATAAGTTTTCAGTATATTGGTGTAGGGAGCAAAATCACAGGCATACTTGAATTACAACCTAAAAGAAGAGCTGTAGCATTTACCTGTGTGAATGGAAACAATCTGAGCTTTAGATGAAAGATCTCTATCTGTTTGCCACTTTGAAGGAAAGCATTTTTTCATTTTAGGCATATATAGCCTCCTACGCTGAATACGATTGTCCTGACTGGCCAAATACAGGGCCAAATCTCTCATTACATCATGTTGGGAAAAGGAATATCCATTCATGCAGTCATCTGTGATCTCTGGGGTCCTGGCATCACATGTTAGGGAAACATGTTATTAAGAAATTACGGTATCAGAAACGAAAACAATAAATTGAATATATAAATGTTATTTATCACAACAGATTTCAGATTGCAAACCGTGAAAACACGAAACCAGGGCTGCCAACATGGTTAAGAAATATAACAAATCAGGCGAAAGTTTAAAGGATTCCACTAGCTTCCTCCAAATGAAGATCTATTCTTCCACTCAAGGTGGAGTCTGACTTTCTGTGCATTACTACATTCTCAAATTTTAAAATAAATTTATATCTAAAGTTGAGAGCTTCTATATGATGAACTTAATTTTTTATTTTCTTGGGGAAAAAGAAGTCTGATAATTCTTTACAAATATATAATTTGATAGAAAAATAGAATAATGAAAAGTAAAGACAATATTCAGTGTTTTTATATAAAAAGTTTAGTAGAATAAAAATTGCTATGATAAAAGTTAAACTGTTCTTCAATACAATATGAATCTTTTTTACTTCACTCTTAATATGTGTGAATATGTTTTACACATGCGTAAAATTACGTGCATCCTCAACGTTGGTAAAATCAGGTTCTTGGCCAACAATGTCTTTCCACATGGTTTCAGGATACATAGCGGATCGGGCATTTAGCTTCCTAGTTTTCAGGATACAATTGAAGCTGGAATAGAAACCAGAAGCATCAATACATTTATACAACTGAAATAGTGTAAACTGTAAAGTTATACAACTGAAATAGTGTAAATTGTAAAGATAGCGCCCGAGTTGTGTTACCTTTGATTTCATGGTGATGACAAACGGCCGCTGCAAGTGTGGATTTTCCCGCTCCACCCATTGCTGTAATTCCAACCACATTCAATCCGTCCACAAGCACAGGCGTCTTCACCTTCAGTATGTGTTCATCAAAACCCAGCAAGCAGCGCGGCGGATATGGGGGCTGGCTTTCATCCTGTGAAATCTGAGTAGGTCAAGCAGTTGTTCCACTCTTTGACGCAGAGTTTCCATCTCTCTACTCACGTTTTCCAGTTGGTTGGAGTGAGAATTGTGCGCTTGAATCTGAATCAATGCCATGACGGACGGAAGGTCATTTCGAATGAATTTATTAATATACTTCTGCAACTGCTCAACACGTCTATGGACCTTGAATTGCCAGAAGAAATTGCGACTTCTTTGCCATTCGTCTACCAGGCGATTGCCCTCCATAATATTATCGTGGAATTCTTTGAATTTCTGCAGCGATGAATTCGACGATAATCCGGAACTTGAATCGCGTATCTGTTGGATGGTTGGTAACAAATTCTTCACAGTTTCTTCGAATTTCTGACGAGTGGAACCACTGAAAACATCATACAGATACACACCTGCTTTACAAGCTCTCCCAACCATCTCCGCCATTGTGAAACTGCCTTACAGAAGATGAGATGATAGTTTAATGGCAAGCGCAGGGAAGTGTCATTTGCTTTGAACTATCTTAGCAATGAGGGGGAACAAACTTAGAAATTACGCCGAACTTGCTCGGTTCATTAGAATAACCCCAAGTCTATAGTCAAGCGACTTATGAAGGTACAGAGAACTCACAAAGAAAGTGATCAAGATTATTGGGCACCGTGCCTCCTTATCTAGTCTAGTCGCCTGTAACTGTACTTAAATGCCCATTTCTTAAAAACGGGTGTTTTCAAAATTTTAAAAACTTTATTTGTTTTCTCCAAGCACCCGTTTCTTTTTAAAAATATTAGCATTAACCACGGCCACTATTTCATCTCTATTAATCATATTGATTTAAATAAATCAGATATAGATTACTTATGTCCATATAGGGTTGAACATTGCATAAATTGTTCTAATTTTAGTATTCATTTTCATAGTATATTTTATTTTATTTTATTTTGATGACAACATGAATTTAGGACAACAGTGCAATTTCAATATGACAAAATGGGTGCACTAGAGTCTAAACTAATCATCTTCCATATTCATTTTCTAGGTGTTCATTTAGTCTAGGTTTGCACTTCTCAAGTCATTTTCTAAATTTTCTCTTTGTTTTTCAATTGCTTTATTTTTCCTTAGTTAATAATATTTTATTTTATTAACGTAAAAATATAAACAATTTCAGCTCCATATATTCTAATTAGACCAAATTATTCTTCTAGACAAAACATTATCACAAAGTATAAATTAAGTTGATTTAGCATAATAGTAGTTTTATTTATCTATCACCTTTTTTGGTGAACTTGTTGCTTAGCACTAAAACATGTTTTTTGTCTTCCACTTTCTTTTCAAAATCAAATAAAAAATGATTTCCTTAAAAATTGGGCCATTGTCTTGAACCCCATTCCATAGCCCTAAAGGAGAAAAATAGAAACCTTCAACCAACTTGTTTATAGCTTCCTTAATTAATATTTTTCTTCCATCTTTCACTTTGGTTGTGTTTTCCTCATTGTTTACCTCACTTCTTAGCTTTTCTCATAAATTTAATGCTAATGATACTTCTTTCCTTGCATGTGATATCACTTGATTTAGCTCTTTCACGTCTCTATTCTCTTGATCTCACTAAAAAAACCCTTACAAGTACTTCTCATCCCTCTTCTCCTCATTTCTCTCTTGTTCCCATTAATTAGTTTTATTCTAATTATTTTTCTTGTTGGGAAAATGTGCCTCAACCTTGCAAATATACAAGGTTTATTGTTGATATATATATCCTAGTTACACTTATATATATATATATATATATATATATAAGTTAAACTAATATGTGTAATATGCAATGGGAGCACAGGGTGGAGGGGTAGAATGGGATGAATGTTAATGTAAACATTTTTTGTTAACAAAAACTCTTAAAGGACTGATATACATTAAATTAATGATATATTGTAAATTTGGACCATTCATTATTAGGTTTCAAATCGAGTGGTAGATATTTTGTTGGCTTGTCTTTCCCTAGAAGGTAACCCTATTTTATGAGGGTATTGTATTACGGTTGCAGTATTGTATTGTATTTTGAGAGTCTAATATTGGTCGTGTCATCTTTGGATCTTTGGTGGTGATACTCCTATGAGAAGCATGCTTTGCAAGTATATTGTAATCTTTGTGATTTTTGAATAATATATTGGGTAGCTTTTGGAGTGGACTTTTTCTCCATAAAGGGTTTTCCCCATGTAAATTATTGTGTTGTGGTATGTATGATATTTATGCTTATTTCTATTTAAGTTTTAGTGACTATTGAAAATATCTATAATTTTTTTCATTGAATCTCCTCTCAAGATTAGTGTAGGAAGTTGTTTTGCTACTTTATCTTCCTTACAAGTGGTATCAGAGCCTGATCACCTTTGGTTTTAGTTGTGGGTTGTTGGGTTTTTTGAACTAATCCAGATTTGAGTGGGAGCTTGTGTAGAAGAAACTTTGTGATCTTGTTGTAAGAATTTTTAGATGGCAAGTTCATCAAGGAGAATAGAGGTGGATAAATTTTTTTTTAAATAATTTTGAGATGTGAAAGCTAAAGATGGAGGATCTATTGATAGATCGAGATCTATGGAATGTTGTTGATGAGAAAGTTTCAAGGCTTGTAGATCATATTTTGGCTACTCAATATGATGTTATGGATTGTAAAACCAAGGGTTTCATCAGATTGTATTTGGAAAACTCTAGTTTAATTAATGTCCATGAAGAGACCTCTACAAGTAAATTTACAATAAGCTATTTTAGAGGAGGTAGTTCGTTTCAATTCTTCTCTTTTCTTGGAGGATGGTCCTCCTACCTTGGAGGAAGAGAATTTGGTTTTGGTTTTCATCCCCCCTTCGGTCTATCTGGAGATGAATAACTCTCTTTTGGCACCCATTTCTTTAGAGGAACTTGAAGATATTGTCTTTCAAATGAAGAAAAGCAAGGCCCCTAGCCTTGATGGTTGTCCCATTGAGTTCTTTCAGAAATTTTAGGATACCATCAAAGCTAATTCATTGGAGGTGGTTTGAGAGTCTTATACAAACAAGGAGATGTTTAAGGCTATTAATTCTACATTCCTGGCTTTGATTCCTAAGAAAGAGGATTTCAACTCCTTATTCTTCTTTCAACCTATTACGTTGTGCAATGTGACCTATAAGATTATCACTAAGTCGATTGCTTAAATATTGAAGTGGTGTTTGAACCCCTTGATTTCTCTAGAACAGGGAGGCTTTGTTAAAGGTAGGAAAATTGTGGATGGTATAGTGGTGGTGGTTGAAGCTATTCATTCCATGTTCTACTCCAAAGAAAAATCCATGTTCATTAAATTGGATATGTCTAAAGCCTATGGCAAAGTCAAGTGCTCATTTCTTCTATGTCTTCTATTGGCTTTTGGTTTCCATGTAGAGTGGGTCTTGTGGGTTATGAGTGTGTGAACTCATCCTCTTTCTTTGTGATTGTCAATGGATCCCCCTCGCTTATCTTTTCAGCTAGTCAAGGTCTCAGGAAAGGGGACCCTTTGTCTCCTTATTTGTTTATTTTGATGGTTGAAGGCCTTGGGAGGTTATTGAAACATTACAAGGATGGGGGCTCCATTCATGGTTGG